>JAOBAT010081319.1:0-19396 GCA_026413305.1 Hydrozoanthus tunicans | reverse complement strand
TGCTTTAGGCCAATTATTTGGACCAGGGAGTGGATGTACGTCCCCTGATTTTGTTATAAGCTCTTTGCTAACAAATCACAGCACAATTATCAGCACTAGACGCTTGGTTTGTTCACTTGGTTGTTGGGTTTGTGGTTTTCATCGCTTGAAACGTTTCTGCAATTGGGCTGTCAGTCAAGTAGATACAACTACGTTTGCGATAGAAATTTAGAGGGCTTTTTTCTGCTTGTTTCCTGTGTGAAAATAGTATGTGAAAGATGCATTTTTAAAAATATACTAAAATATAGAGTCAGGTGGTTTATTAGGAGAGAGGATTATATAGATGTGCAGCATTTTGCTTGATAGTCGAAAACGTTTTTCCAAAATTGTTCGGTGTAATAACAATTAAGGATTAGATAATCGATAAAAACAATTTCTTGTTCGGCAAAAAGTGCAAGCTGGAGCAAAGCAATTTTCTTTCTGAATAGTGACGAAAATTGTACACACCTATTTAAAAAAGGTTGAGTTTTTGACATAGCCCATAGCCCATCCGACAGGCTTGGGAATGAATTTGAGTGCAGGAAATATTCAAAACGAAATGGGGAACTACTGTTTGAAGCTGGGGCGAAAAATGCCGAAAATCCTTTGCACATTGCCATGACGTTAAATTCTAACCAAATGGGAAAACTCTCGTCGGAAATCGATGTAAATATTTTTTTGAAAGCAGAACGAGTTAAACACGCAAAGGGGACGTATTTGCTTTCATTTCTACGATGCGCTCTAGATGCATCGTTGAAGTTTTTTCAGTTGCTCTTTTCAAAGCCTGAAATTTTATTCAGTTGGTGATCAAGTTGACAGCCGGCGTACATGCCCATTAAAATGGTACCAAGTTAATTTGTTATATATTGTTTTATTCCTGGTGATGTTTATTGTATTCACGATTATTCCCATAGTCCTTTGTGGCTTGTGTATTACCTATTAATTATTGGCTATATCGAAAAATCAACCTTTATTGAAATAGCTTTATAGAGATGTAGAAACGCAACTGAAAAGCTTGTTATTTGCTGTCACAAGTTACTTAGTGTGGTACAGTGAAAACTCAGTCTGCTGCCACTTTTGTGTTCTATTACATGGATAGTTTTAGTATTTTTCCAAATCTGCTTATAAATGGCGGATAGGGGATCGTCATCTAGCTTTTTGGGTTCTGTTTAACAGGGCTGCCAACAAATCTCATCAGGACATGTTTATGGAGATTGTATTTGTAATTAGGTAGTTATTTGACAGCACAATAGTTCAATAAGGAGATGATGACATCAATATCATTATTTCAGTCATTCACATTTAGTTATTAGTCAACAAACGCTTGTTAATTCACAGTTTATAATCATCGTGCAAATGAAAGAATGCTAATAACTATCAAGTTGTCTAAATTTACAAAACAACTGTTATCTCCATAACTTGTGTTTGTGTAATAGTGCAAGTTTCAGGATCATTCATCTGGTATTTCAAGAATTAATAATTCGTTTATAATTTACCCCATTGGATTCCCTACTTTGACGTCATAAATTTGGTAAATTGCATATTTGAAAAATCCTAATATCTCAGCCATGAAAAGAGTTTTTTTTGGGGAAATAAACAACACAAGACTAATTTCTGTAATTCGGTTATACTTACTTTAATAGGCATACATATGTACATTATGTTAACATTCTAATCAAAACGAAACTCAGCAAGGTTTTCCTTTTCATTTTATAGAATAGAAAATTGGTCTCTTTTTCTAACAATAACTGTTACAATGAAAACACGGATATGATACTAAAATAAATTGTGCTAATAATAAAGAAAACCTTTTTGTGGCGCATTCCCACCAAATGCTCAAACTCAATTTACAAACTAATACAGTAACAGCAGTCGAGAAAATCCTAGAAAGTTCTTTAAAATGCTTAGAACCTGCTTTGCACTTTGCTTAAAAATACAGTAGCGCAACTACTAAACAAGAAAACACAAACAATTATCTAAGTTTGTATAAAATCTTTGTTGCAACGTTCTACAAACTTTGAAACCCTCAAATGTTAGAATTGGTTAACACAGTCTACTTTGAAACCGCTCTAAGTGCTTATTCACCGTAATCCGAACAGCAAACTAACGATGTATCCCATCCCGGGGGGACTAGCCGGTGCAGCGATCATTTTTAGGGGTCAAGAAAAGAGTCAATCGCCGGGCAGCCTTGTAAGTGTTATTTTAAAAACGTTTGAGCAAGAAAAAGACCCCCTCTCTCTTTCTTTCCCCAGACTTTTCTTTTTCGCACGCACTGAGATAATTATTCTAAGTTAGCTCTAAGACTAAAACTGTGCACCAAAACGAAATTTTTTATGTTTAAAGCAGTTTCATTCGACTTCACAATTTGTTTTGAGCAAATAGTTTCTTAAAACCAAAATCTTGTCTTTTATTATCTATAACGCTGAAAAAAGGTATCTTTTTTGTGAATTGGTAAGAATCTTCTTCCTTATTCCCCCTCCCCAACTCTACCCTATCTCCAACCTTATATCTCCTCCCCCAACTTTACCCTATCTCTATCTTTTTTCCCCCTCCCCCAACTCAACTGTGTCACCATCCTTATTCTCTCCAAAATCTACCCAATTCTTTTCTTTCCTTCACCAATCTATCTTATCACCATCATTCTCCTTCCCAAAACTCTACCCTATCTCCATCCTTATCTCCCCTCCCCAAACTATACCCTAGCACCATCATTCACCTTCCCCAAATCGCGAATTTTATAAATTCTTTTGGGACGAGTTGTCTGTCGGCCTGTCTGTCTGGCAGAGGAGTTATATCGCTACTACCAAAAAAGAAAAAAACAACTGCTATTGATAGAAAACTGGCGACCAGTGACATTACTTGATGTTGGTTATAAAACTGCAACAAAGCTTTAGTCAAAGGCTAGAAAAATATTACCAGAAATGATTTCCAGAAGCCAAATTGGCTATGTAAAAGGGAGACTAAGTGGAGAAGACATTCGCATCACAAATTTAATAATGTAGTATACACTCAAAAAAATGGGCGGAACGGCTCTATTCATTGATTTTAAAAAAGCGTTCGATAGTACAGAATGGAGTTTCATCCACAAAGTGTTGCAGTCATTCAATTTCGGTTCAGATCCGAATTAGTAGTGGTTAGGTCAAGTATTTTGTATTTTATGTGGTTGTAACATTGTAATTCAAATAATTGTTATAAATAAAAAAAATTCATCTTCCCCAAACTCTTCCGTACCTCCAACCTTATTCTCTCTCCCAAACTCTACCCTATTACTATTGTTTTGCCTCCCCAACCTTACCTTTCTCCACCATTATTTCCATTCCCCAAATCTTACCCTATCTCCATCATTCTCCATCCCAAAACTCTACCCTACCTCCAGCCTTGTCACCCTCTCCCAAACTCTATCTTATCTCCTTCATTCCCCCCAGCTCATCCTGAAACCATCCCGTATCACCATCATTTCCTCCCGCCGCCCCGCAACCTTCCCGTATCATCATCCTTCACCCCTGCCCTGCAACCCTCCCGTATCTCCGTCACTCTCCCTCCCTCCCGCAACCCTCCTGTACGCGCATCATTCTCCCTCCCTTCTCAGACAGCTGATCTGCTTAAATAAAACAGCAAAAATGAAAAATAAAGATAGAACCCGTTAGGTAAATTCAATTAAAGTTGCAGTTTCTCGGTTGAGGTGTATTTCTGCTTCCTCCACAACGAGACTATCTCATCGCTTTCTATGAATAATGAGTATGCATATGACTACGCATAGCTGAGGACTGAGTGAAGCGCTTGGCGCAGTGAGGACAGGCGTATGGTTTCTCTCCGCGGTGAATTCGTTCGTGAGCTGCTAGATTTCCAGATTGAGAGAATTTCTTTTCACAGAAGCTGCAGGAAAATGGTTTTTCTCCTGTGTGCACCCGCATGTGAACCTTAAAAGGAAAGGAGACAAAATAATCTTGCTTCCTTTTCACCACAATTTCATATTCATCATAATTATATAACAGCTACGATACGATTCTCGTAATGATAATGATATAGTGATGATGTTGATAATAACAAATTTACTATGACAAACATAGCAAATGCTATGATCATGGCTCATAATGACTAGTTACTACGCACACTGATGTTCAACTCAAACTTTCTTTCCTTTTTAAGCGAATTTGCGAAGTAACTTTAGCAATTTGCATTCCTGACGAATCGCGGCAAGACGAAAAGGTTCAAAACTGGATGAAAGGGAAACCCAAACCAAATTAACTGGGGGGTGGGGGGTCTATATAATTTTCAACCTTCATCAGTAGATGGACAATCTGTGTATGCTGGAAGGCAAAAACAGGGACTTGTTTTTGTCATCCAAGCCTTTCAAACTGCTCTGGTCTAATATTATGAATCTTTTGACCACTCTTTAACAAATTAAAACTGTGATATAAGAATATCATCAAATTAAGAATCTATAAATAATTGAGAGAAACGATTGCTTAATATTTGTACGAGTTCAAGCCACCTTTGCAACAATATTGGATACCTGAAGTGTAGATTTTCTTGAAAAGACCTTTCCACATTCATTACAGGTTGTTCCAGGCTTCTTGAGCGTGGACGTTTGCCTCGCCAAGTAGATATTTGGTGGTACAGCTGCTCGAGGTATAGATGGAGAATCAGAAACTGGCAAAATTGTTGGTGGAGCAAGTCTCTTGTATGGTCTGAAGGCACTTGGACGCCAATTGAACATATGGCTAGCTTCTGGTGCTGTCCTTTCAGACTTGGGTGCTTGTAGAGAGGAACAGAAGCCCCGTTCGCGGACCATACAATGGACGCATGCACTATGAGAATTACAATCAAGCACGGAAGATGTCATGGAAGTGAAGCTAGACAACAGTTCAGAGAAAAAGGGCTATGTAATTACTGATCAACATTACTAGGATCAAACCAATCGAATCTTTTGTCCAAGGATTTGATACCCGGGCTGAATAAAATGCTCTATAAAATTGTTTTCAAACACCTGTGAGGAGATTACATTTTTACTGGCAAAATACTGTCAAATGTATTTAGAGTTGATAGAATAATAGAACGCATAGTAAAATAATTTTGAGAACAAATTTGAAGTCTTGAGCACAAGTGTAAAACATGTCTTCTTTAAGTCTAGTCGAAATCTCTTGTTGTTAAAAACTTATAGAATAATCAAACCTGAAGCTGTACAAGTTGTCGCAGTGTATCATCCAACAGACCCGCAATGGTAGGTACTCCCGGTATTTTCTCTACCTTTTGAATGTATTAAGATGTGATGTCTAAGATTCTTAGTTATCCCTTTTAATATCTATTTTGTCTCATTATCTATTTTGGCCCCTTTTAAGAACAAAAAACAGGAGGTTGTTTGCGTAAGTTCGCCAAATCCATTTAGAGTGAAATGCTTGCTAGTGCATGCAGTTCATTAATATAATCACCATGACCTTTTTTGTTCTTTTCAATATGTTTCTTTCTTAAGAGAAAGGGTAATTAAAAATAAACACATAAGTTATACGCCTCTGAGAAAGTATAAAGAAACCCTAAATGACTCAGTTTAAGAATCAACAAACCTGCACCCTGCGCAAAGGAAAAACGAAGCATGGGCTGTCATTGTCAGTGGATCACTGGAGTTCATCGGGAAGAAACTGTTACATGCTCTGAATGCACGAACTGCACGAGAACCGAGGTTTTCCAGCGTCTGGGGAACCCCTTAAAACAGCAATTTTCTAATTAATAGCAATACTTATCGTGACGGGCCGAGAAGGTTTGGATTCAAGTTTAACAGCCACTTTTAGACAAAACAATCAAGAAAATAATTCAGTTAGGGCTATAATAATAATGATAATGATAATAGTATTTAGCATTTATATAGCGCTCTTTACCATGTGGATATGATCAAAGGCGCTTAAAAATGATTTACAGATGACTCTGGTATTGAGGGTCTTAGATATTCCGCTATATACGGCTCACAGTAATGTTCAGTAAGAGTTGCCCTCAGTTAGTAGAAGACAGACCACAACACCGGGATCACCCTACTCTTTGTCGACAAGTGTTGTGGGTTCTTTTAAGTCCCTCGATAGGAGATCGAGAGACTGGGCCTACGGTTTAACGTCCTTATCCGAGAAAACGCGAAGGTCTAACCGTTTGCAGATGTTAGAGCAAAGGCAGCACTTTCTCCTCAGTTATTTCATGACCCTGAGTGAAGTTCCGGCACCGGGAATCGAACCCGGGCCTCCTGCACGAATGACTGGCGCTTTACGAACTAGGCTAACCAGGCGGCGGTTTTAACGATAAGTTTGTCAACTATTGATATCTATGTTCTTCCTGCGGAGCTTCAAAATCTCTAGTTGTAAAGAATCATAACCCTTTTCCAAGATGGTGATAGACTTTAAGGAAAATATCATAGTTCATGATAAATACGACTTTGCAAATTGCTGTTACAAAGTCCCATCAAAAGACCAACTCTTTTTCCTTTTTTGAAACCTTTGGTGGAGGCACGGGCTTATTTTTTGACGTTACCTTAGTTGTTGGTCTTAAAGTATTTAGAAGAAGGTGCTACCTTTACTCCGGCAGCTGCCAAGGGTCAGCATACCTTCGCGTTTTCTAGGAATTAATGTCAAATTGTAGGCTATCGGGGGAAGTTTTGTCACAAAAAAAAGTGATTCGCAAAGCAATCAAAAACGTTTACTTTTTGACTTGGACTTTAGATTTTATCTTGTTTGTGAAAAGGCTCTCTCCTACTATAGTAGCCTCTTTTTTGCTACGAGTTGTGCTATTTGTCCTACAAATTTAGGGCGACCCTCTGTCAATGACCAATTTACTTCAGGCAGGGTCTCTGGAAGGGAACTTGGAGAGTATTCTCTGTTAATACTTAATTGCAAAGATGAGGTTTTAAAAACAAGTCCGTTGGTACACACACTATTAACTATTGCTTTATATCAATAGTAAGTGAAATTATAAATTCATACTTGTTCCTGGCTCGGTATCGATCCTTAATAAAGTGTTATGGGACAATTGGGATGATGCTTCATGGTCTTCCTGCGACAATGGCTCTGATTTCACTGTACACGTTTGTGACTCCTGATATGGCAAGGAGCTTCTCCCAGGTTGTCTGGCAGATAAGGATAGAGGCCCCCAAATGAGTTCCATTTTAATGAGAACGTTAAGATAAGACGACATTTCGTTGTCACCACGACAATGTCGTCAGGTGAAACTACTTTCACTACTTCATAACATGCTAAAAGAATCGTTTGATAAACTATTGGCCTATGGCAGAATAACAAGTTAACAATATCTAGGTTAACGGAAAACAAAGGTATTAAACTGTACGACAAAAGAACAAAAGAAATCAAAGTTTAATACAAAGAAAGATATGCAGTAACTGAAAATAAGATGAATAAAAAGAAATGAAAAATGTCAATGTTTAGAGTCGCAAACTAAAATTAAATTTAATAAACACTTTTGCCTTGATAGAGTCGGTCTGTTTGCTAGGGGACGTTCAGCGAGTTTTATTTTACCGTGTTTGATTTTTTGTGTCTTTCTTTGGCCAAAGTACTGTTATGGTAGTCAAAAGGGATCAAAGGAGGAAAAGAGAAGTTAATTTTGTGCCCTTTAACCCGTCTTAACAACAAAATAAACAGGGAAGAAAAAAAATAGAAGTGTACATTTATTGTACTAGCTAATGGAAATTGGAAATGGGTTTTAAACGATTAGAAATTAAAACGTCAAATAATGACGTTTTAATGAAGGTAATAGCGCAGCTTAGAATAATGGTTTGACGTAGGATTTTCAAAAGAATATTTCTTGTTTCTTGGATCTAAAAACAATATAGTCTTAGCATTAAAATAAATCAAATTACATGGAGGAAAACTACTGATATATTTTCTTTTTTAGTCCATGATTATATTTTCTCATAAAATTATGTAATAATGACAACTGTGTCGCTTCGCAGTCTTAAGGAATCTAGGACGACTAAGGGGTGTGTTACTCTCTCGCAGGAGCAACTTCGTCTGGATTGGAGTAGAATACGTCTTTGTAACATCTAAACTGATAAACGGGGCTATCAAGACTTTAAAGGAAAGCGGTCCTGCCACAAAATCGAAAGTAGATATTTAAAACGTTTTACGAAGTATATATCAAAAGATTTATTTTCGCTAATTAGTTTTTTGAAATTCTATCTTAAAATCGATTTTTTAAAAAACATATCTATTTTGATAGATTTTAAAAAACTTTTCCAAATATAGTTACAAGTAAACCTATTATTTGAACGTTTCGAATTTAAGACTGAAGAGCCCTCTAAAAATTGGTGAAACAACTGATTTAAAGTGTGGGGCAGATTTCTGGCTAATAACATGGAAGTCATTACGTGTTCACAGATTTAAATACTTAAAGAAAACATATACCTAAAACAGTATCGAAAGCAACCCTTATTATCAGCGGATACAATAAAAGAGCTGTCTGTTGATTAATACCTGGGAAGCTGATGAAGCCAAACACCAGTCGACCTTGCTAACGGTTTGCGAAAACTCCCTTGGAAGTTTCTGGCACGTTTACATTCGTAGTTAACACTTGGATATGGATTGGTGTTTTCAAAGCCGAAAGACTGACCTTAAAGGTTATTTAAAAAAGCATAATGATTAACGAACTAATCATTGTTTACAAGGTATCTGAACTGTATCAATCATGATATTACTATAAAATGTAGTGGTTATAAAATGTAGCCTCCGAATACATCGTACGTGTATCTGGAAACTTTACGAAATCGTTAATGCTTGTCTTTTAGAGTACTCAGCCTGGCATCGTCTCTAAACTAGGTGATATCAATTGAAAGAAAACTTGAGTGTATGATTACAGCTGGGTATACTTTTACAAAATTTGATCTTTCATTAAGTTAATCTCAACTCTTTTGTTGCAGTTTCGCATTATGTTACACAATTTGAAAACAATACTCGACGGAAGAACTTTTTTCAAGATTTTAACAACAATAACCAAATGATTGAAACCTATTTCTCGTTGTTATTATTATTATTATTATTATTATTATCATCATTATTCTTCTTATTATTATTTTGTACCTGTTTCGTACTTTCTATTTTGTTCTCAAATAAAACAATGTTTTTGTTTTGACACCAAATCAAGATAAATATCAAATAGCTACCTGCTTCGAAAGTTATGTCTTGCTCGGAACATGATTCCAAAGTTGTCCCTTGCTCGAAACAAGGTGCTAAAGCTGTCCCGTGTTCAGAACATGATTCCAAAGTTGGCTCTTGTTCGGAACATGCTTCCAAAAATTTCTCTTGTTCGGAAGATAGTTCCAGAGCTGTTACGTGCCTGGAACTTGCTTCTTTCTTGGAACATTTTCCGACCTGCCCTGTCTTGCCAATCTGTTTTTCTTTTTTAAACAACATCGTTTGCTCTGCTGAAGCGTGATAAATGTCCGTCAGTGAAGCATTTTCTTCTGGGGCGTAGTCTTTATTAGAATCTGGCGATGGCTCTTTCTTTACATTAACTTTTAACCAAGGCTCTTCAGCATGGTTAGTTATGTTATCACAACATCCACGAGATTTAGTGTCACAAAATCTCATGTCTGTGTCCAACTCGGTGTTAAGATTAATTGGGGCTTTATCGGGCATCTGGGGTGTCTTCTTTTGAATGTCTTTGATCGAGGTCCCCATCTTTTCTGTTAACTCTCGGGACTCCAGGTATTGCGAGGACTTTTTCTCTGTGAGGCTCCTGAAAGATCTGTGAAGAAATGTCCCAAAATGTGTTGATAACACTTTACATTCTTGAAGTTCTAGACTTCGTAAAAATCAGTTCTCGCTTTTCACTACATTTTAGGACGTTTTTGAAGTTAGTTCAAAGAATTTTACGACACACTGCGTCAGATTTCGGACCCAATTAAGAACAATTTAAGATTAAGGTTTTCATCACTTTTCACATCAAGCTTTTATCCTGCTAATGGTTGTGGAAACAATTGATCATATTTTTGATTTATTCAAAAGAGAATAGTTTCTCATGCGGACATATTTTTCAAAAAATCTCCCTGTAAACATGCACGAGTTGTTCGGTTAAAGTAACTAAGGTCTGCTTGTCGCAACTCGACTGAATACAATCAATCATGGGATAGAAAGAGCATGTTTACAGATTTTATGGGAACTATTACGGCCTTGAAAATGGCAAGAAACTGTTCTTTGTACCATGCGATTGAGAAATGATATGATTCGCGCCAAGAATAGTTGCTGTATCTAAGCATTTCAGTAATAACACAATGCACTCACTTGCAGGTTCATAGAAACGCTGTAAGCTCGGTCAAAACAGAACCACATGACTCAAGGCTGCTTACTAATATTTATAACATAACTTGCATAAAGTGACCGATTTTACCTAGCTAATGGCAATGTTGTGTCAAAACTATCCGAGGTTCCATTTAAAATCCGGTAAGGATGCTGAAGTCTTTGCCTCGAGTAAAGAGTAGCGCTTCGTTGCTCTGCTGCTCCGCAACTCTCTGAGAGAAGATTAAGGTATCCTGAAAGCACAACGGCTAGGATTAAAAAGTAGACTAATACACTAATCCAATTGCTCTGGAGCCAGATAAAGGATATTTTTCGAACAACTTCTGTCTTCCTGGGCAGATCTGGTGCGCGGCCGCCTCGAAGAAGGAATTGTTATTTCCTTTGAGTTGGACGTAACCTATAAAAAACCTCTTTTCTCAGATGTTTTAACATTTTGTACTCATAGACTTAAAAAAAAAACAAAGACAAAAGCAATCGAAAAGCACGTACAGTATAAAATCAGCAAGGGGCGAGGAAGATATCGATTCTGAAACGACGTGATAGAAGTATTTTGTAAAGAGAGACTACTGCTTACTACTTACCAGTCTAGACTAAAAACAATCCAAACTAAGCAATATAATTGTCTTCAATGTATTTTCTTTGCAAATAAATAAGAGAGTGCTACTCCATACTATACAATCTAGGAACTCTTAAACTTGAAAACATCTTCAAACTAAAAATATCTTCCCTTGCACACAAAATTAAAAATGAAAGAACAGCTATTCCTGCTATATTTCAAGAACTAACTATGCCTGTTTCTAAAGTTTATAAATATAATACAAGATATGCTGCTAATCAAAACCCATACAGACCAGCTTCCAGAACCAACTATGGACTTCCGCAATTTAAAGTGCTGTCATCAAAAATATGGGAAACAATACCAAGAGAGATAAAATCATTTTCTCACAATTGTTTTAAAAAATAACTTAAGCTTCATCTTATTACCAGAAAGATTTAAGTTCAACTGAATACCATCTAAATGTGTCACAAACAATGCTCTTAAAAGTTTTTTTTTTCAGTTTCCTCCTCTTTGTTTCTAACTAATTACAATGCGTGTTTCCACCTCCTTTTTCTCTAACAAAATTTGCTATTAAGTAATATGAGTAATACATAACTATTTCCCTCCTTCATAGTTTCACTGTGGTAGTGGCCAACTCGAAAGCTTTTGCTCCTTTTACCACTACGCACTTCTTCCTCTTAAAGTATAGTTAATCAAAATTTGTCTCATATTCTAAGCTTTGATGTAATTGAAAAGAAACTGTAAATGTAAATAGGTGCAAAACAATAAAACTGTAAATTGTAAACTGTGACGACTGTCACTCCAATCGATCAAGTAAGTCCAGATAAAAGTACAAATAGTGAATAGACTTCGCATGAGGTGCAGTCGCAAATAAACGTAAAACCAATGCAATTGCTTTGTCGTTCCAATAGATAAAACCACGTTAAAAGTGTAAATTTAGTACAGCAATTGGGTCCTTATAGTATTTCATTTAGGACTAACACAAAAACTAAACATCAACAGATTTTACTTATGTATGCAAAATAGCATAATTTCCAACTAAACTATTGCTGTTGATACTTCTTACTAGACATGAAAAGTAATGCTTTAAAGTATTAACCAGAAAAGCTTTTTGACTACCACCAGACGCGCTCTATTTCTTTGTGGTATCCGGTCAGCACCAGCATCATAAACTATGAACACTCTGTGCAACGCACCACTAGCATACTCTGACCGCTCTCTCAAACGAGCATGTTGATCGGATTTAGAGATATGTCGCTTCTTTATTTAGCAAATTCTCAGATCTTTTTCTTTTTATGGGAAAGTTTTAAATACCATTGTCTAGACAGTTAAATGACCAGATTGTTACGTTTCTTGGAAATCTTCAGGCGGTGGTGTACGAAACGCGTGGCATATTATATCATAGGCACAATTCTGTGATACCTGACGTTTGAAAAGGACAGCACAAAGGATATGAATGGTTCACGGATAAAAGGTCACTAGCAACACACTTACAGATCAGTATACGTCTTTAGCTCATAAAATTCCTTCGAAAGTGAATGTGGATTGGAGTAGATGACAGGTCATTTCTTTCTTACGCACATTCTCAGACGTTTTAATGCAAATTTTCTTGTTCACCTTGGTGTTAAACATTTAAATGACCAACATATTTTTTTGAGTTCTTCGTTTAACTGGTAATATTTTAAAAGCGTATTTAACATCCCTTGGCCCTCGGCATTTATAGCTAGTGTTTCTGACAATCTCCTAATATTCAATGGGCTTGAGCAAGATTACCTAAACGCAGCCAGCTTTGCTTCCTTCCTCTGGTACAAGCAAGTTTTCGCTGTAATTTTCATCTTATCTGTTCAATGACAGAAACAACTATCTACTCTATCACAATTTCCCCTCAACTTCCCCAAAGCACTTACTTTGCTCCATCTGCTATGCTGGATCACCTCACGAAACAGTCTTTAACAAAGGAAATTCGAAAGAATTGTAATTAGTCTGAGAGCGACTAAAGTAAAAGTGGAGGTGCAATCTACTGACACAGCGTTATGAGACAGCCAGAGGAAGAGGTGTTTTCTTATTTGTTTTTTGCTGCTAAGAAACGTTAAATACTCCGATCAGATGAACAAAAGTTGCTATGCGAGGGGAGGTTTCTGTTTATCGACAAAACATGCCTATCCAACGGCACACCTAACAATGAATTGCTGCTGAATGCACGCAATACCAGAGGCACCTTTTTTATTGTTTATTCTGTCATGTGGACGATGAGAGATTTGAACAGCATACAACTATACGATAGCCGCAACACAACTGGTACTATACCAGCGAGCTGTCTGTACAACTTTCCCAGAAACCCAAATTAGCGTTTAAAGTGTTCTCTTCTACTCTGAAAATCGAACCTCACTTAGGGCGGAGAATAAACAAAAAATGATTTCCTTATTATTTGGAGTTTAACCGGACTGCAGCAGAAACTTGAGCAATTAAGTTTCCTTTTTTGTTTTGTTTTGTTTATTTTCTCTGTTTTGTTATGGAGGTAAACATCCCGCCTTCACGTAGATCGAAAGCAGTCTTTTTGATTTTGAAAGCGCATCGGCGGTAGTTCGTTGAGTCAAGTCATGCATTGCAGGTACTTATGGTCGAATTATGCAATAAATTTGTACTAACCGAGTAACTTTATACCTTCAGATACAACTCTCTAATTTAGAGTTAATATTTCCTGAAGCAAATTATAACCTTTAAATATTTAACTAATCAACTAAACTGTATTTTTGATTAAATTGTCCCAATACATCGAAACGATTGCTTTGGAGCCAGACTAAGGTTGTTCCTCTAAGAACTTCTGGCCGCCTGAGCCAGTCTGGTATGCGACCGTCTCGCAAAAGCAATGTCTATCTTCACTTGCTTTGGACGTTGTATCGCCGCTAAGCGTAACAAAAATAGTAAATGTAATACCAACGTTAAATTAGGTAAGAATTAACACTAAATATGTTAAAAATTGTCAACACAAAACGTAATAACTTCAACAGCAAATGCAATAAAGTGATCAGCGGTAAATGCAATAAGTTGTGATGGTAAATGTAATGAATTCGCTCAGTCCAACAAGCATAGTATCTAGATAAAACACATCTATCACTAAACGGATATGTGCCATGGGCACAGATGTAAAGCGATGAGGGCGTAAGTCATGTGACCGAGACATTTTTGTAAATATATGAGCTATAAGCTTTTGGTAAGAAATCTATTTTTTAAATTTTAAATTTTTATTGAAAGACTGAGAAAAGCACGTGCAACATAAATGCAGGAAAAACTTAAAAAGTTGCAGGTTCTGAAACAAAATGATAGAAGTATTTTGTAAAGACAGATTCCTGTGAAGGCTGTCAATCAAATTGACACTCAAATAAATATAAGACTCCTCAATAGGGAAGATAATTAACGGGAGGTGCAGAATGGAATAAACGTCAAACAATGCAAATGTGTTGTCATTCAAAATTGATAAATGCAACCGCGGTAAAAGTGTATTTGAGTGGAGCAGTTGTGTCCTTATACTGATTCATTTAGGGCATAACACAATAGCTAATTGCCCTGCAGAATCCAAACATATTTTGTAAATGCAAAACAGCCTAATTTCCAACTAAACTATTGTCATTAAAACTACATTTTACACATCAAAAGTAATGCTTTAAAGAATTAACCCCCAAAAAAAACTTATTAAATACCACCGAACACGCTCTATTTCTTTGTTGAAGCAGCTCAATGCCACAATCATAAAACTCTGAACGCTCTGCACAACGCACTAGCATACTCTGACCGCTGTCGAGAACTTGTTTCTTTTCTTGGAAATCTTCAGGCGATGATGTTTGACACGCGTGGTAAGTTATCTTTTAGACACGATTCTGTGATATCTGACATTCAAAACGGACAGCATGAAGAAAGCGATTATTTTACGGATACACGAACGCAATCAGCACACTTTAAGATTCATTATATGTCTGCAGCTCTTCGACAAGCATTCGCAACAAACGGATTTAAAACAAGTATGTCGTTTCTTTCTTAAACGAACTCTTAGACGTACTTTATTTTTATGCAAGCTTTGTTTTTTCCCTTCACCCCTAAATATCGAACGCATTTACAGCTTAGGGCACAAATACTAAGACTAACCTGAAAAAAACAAAAATAAAACAAAATCATATTGCAAAAGTTATCTTCTTGCGACGATACGTGGAAAATACATAGAGTGCTTTGCCTCTCAATCTTCTTGACATTTTTTCAATACAAAAAAGATTTGAGTTACAGTTACTTAACAATTATTCGCCGAAGGCGAAGTGAATATCTGGCGAATAATTATTCGTCACCCAGATATTCACTAAGCCTGAGGCGAATATTTGTTTTAGTAGAATTACTCAGGTGATTAAAGAGAGAATAAGCCAAGCGAAAAAAGGAAAAACGCAGCTATGTTTTTTGTTTTTATTGATTGAAATTTCCATGCGTCATTGCACACCAGCTAGCAGCGCGCGCAGAGAATCCAAAACTTCGAGAGGCATTGATTAATTTCATTCACCTACATTCTTTAGAATTCTGTTGTAAATTAGGTATGTTATTGTAACCGTTCTGTCAAATAAAGGAAACATTTTGTGCAAAAATGTGTGTTGTTGTCATTTGCACAATCGCCGTGCGGATTGGCATCTAAAACATAATCTTTTAAAACCGTTTTCCAAAACTTTGTTGCACATTTGGTATTTTTTGGAAACAGCATTTTGTTTTATTGTGTTAGTTTCTTCCTCGGAAACATAAAAAATACCTGAGGCAACAGGAGTGCGGAGTGATTATAGCCAGGATAGTGCGTCAGCTTCCACTAGTCAGAGCAGCAAAAAATCTATACTTACCTGAGTAATTTTACTAGTTAACTACGTTTTTCCATTTCTCACTTGGCTATTTTTTCTTTGTGATCACCTGAGTAATTTTACTAAAAAAATGAATACTCCCCTGGACTTCGTCTCGGAGATTGTTCACCAGATATTCACTTCGCCTTCGGCGAATAATTGTTAAATACAATGCAAGTAACAATCTCTACAAGTTGAGCGCCAGAACAAATATAAGAAAAGAGACAATAATTTCAACAGCATCTCGTATTTGGCAAAATTAAAAAACCTCAAAAAAATTTTTTTTGCAAAAAGGCCAAGCAGCATCTACTACTTAGAGCAAGTTGATTTCTAAAAGTGAAACGAAATTTCACAAAAATTGGAAACATCGTCTTTTTTTCTAACGTTGTGATTTTTAGTCTTTTCATTAAATTTGTTACACTTTTTTTTGCCTTTGTTGCATTCCTTTTGGCATTTGTGTGTGAGCGAAAGCTACAAAACAAACAAAAAAACCTAGCAAGACTAGTAACTAACATGGAAAACCTTAACGGTTAATTTAGGTCCCAGTTCTTTTCCTAAAAATTATTCTCCCTTTTTTTTTTTTTGAAATTAGAAATGTAAAGAAATACAGGTTTATCATAATATAGTATAGAAATTTGTAAAAAGGTAAATCAAACAAAATAAATGAAATTTAAATTGTAATTGTAAATAAGCCATTGGCTAAACAGTTAAATGACCAGATTGCTACTTGCGTACAACGGCAACCAACCAACTGCAAGCACTTACAACAAGAAGCACCTCTTTTATTACTTATTTTATGGTGTGTACTGTGTGCTTTGAACAGTAGTTGCAACCAGGCATAGTAAACCTTTACACAAAACTAGTAAGGTTTAAAAAGTAGTAGTGTTTAAAAATGTTTATCTTTAAGAGGTTTCGACCCATTCAGTGACCTTCCTCAGTAAAACTGATTAATTGAGACTTGGCAAGCTAAAATAATTAAAAAGCATAGTTTCGTAACTATTTTGAGTTAGCTGGACTACAAAAGAAACATAAAAAAATAACTTTCCTTTTGTCAAACCGTCTAGGCGTAAAGAACAGGCCAAGTTAAATATTCAAGAACTGAACTTTTGAATCTACGAGCAAACGCTTTCGTGTTGCCAGAATTATTGCCAAAGGTATATGTTTTCCATCGCAATTACACCCTTCCACAAAACTGTCTTGCACTCTCAACGAGCTTTCCGATTCCAGTTTCAAATCTGCACGCCTAACAAAGAACAAAAACACTCGTGGTTGTGAGTATACTAAACGATTGATTTTTCATAGGAATATTTTCGATCTTAATCCCGCTTACCGCGTTGACGTTCATAAGCCTAGGTGCAATATTTTGTAATCTCGACTGCCCGGTCTATGAATAAGAAGTCAGGCTCTATAGCCATATTCAAGCATCTGGATACTTTGACGATTACGGAGACCTGGAACTCTGGGAGTGCTCTTGATAACAACACCGTTGCTGAGATAATGAATACATTGAGTTTGAACGATTTTTAGTTCCATGTAATTCCAAGAAAAATAGAACAGTTGGTGGAATAGGCATCTATTAGAGGCAGGAATGGGCTGGTGCAATTTTAGTTCCCTTGACATATTTTCTTTTGCCCCTGCTCTTTTAAATGCACAAAATAATGTGACCCTTTAAGAGTCAGAACATAAAACAACATTACCCACCCCAAACTCGAAATCAATATGATTGGGTTAAAACCACCAGATTCCTGGTGCTGCAGGAAAATATTTTTTAATGAGAATTCTGTTCTAATTCCATCTGAACACTTATATAACTCTAAGATCAAATATTGAGAACCTTGTCAAAGTAACAACAAAAGTAAAGGAAGAAAATGATTATATGAAGGAATACCTTTATAGCACCATGAATACAAAAAATGGAAAGCTTAAAGATGGGATTACAATGCAGAGGGATTTTAATGAAGAAAGTGTTACAGAGCTGGTGTTGCTAAGAAAATAAATGCTTTAAAAACTTAAATTTCTATAAGTAAGTGCTTTAAAAACTTAAATTTTAGACATGTTTCGTGGACACCGCGTGCAATTCGTATCAAAGAAAAGATTTCACTTGTAGTTTTTTCCGTTCCTAACTTAAAAGCCTTTAAGAAAACATTACCTAAGCTAATGCAAATACGATTGTTTTTTAGTTTCTCTAGGAACTGAGGTGACTGTTAGCTTTTTCCAATGGCAAATTGACTATTTTTCTATCGGTTCTGTGCTCGCTAAATGGAAGATGACGGTGTAACGTACGTGTAAGGAGAATTTGAATGTTGACATTACGTTGTGAGTCTCTTTGCTTTTTCGTATTTTTTTGTATTTTGTATTTTTGTTCTTTATTCTACAAAAAGCAATAAAACGTATTTTCCGTGCCGTGTAATTTTTCGTTGTACTCGAGGAAACTGTTGATCAATAGATAGAAAAACTTGAGAGTCCACGAGCCGTCCGCGGCCAGTGACTTTCAAGTTTTTTATCAATTCTCCCAACATCCCCCCATCATGCAATAAAAAATTACAAGGCACGTTTTATTGCTTAAAGAATGTTAGTTATTAAAACTGTTTTTTTTGTAACTGAATTGAATGAACTTAACTAGGTGTATAAACTGTATTTTTTGTAACTGAATTGAATGAACTTAACTAGGTATATAGTTTGGGAGTAACGTTGGTTGTAACTAATATCTTTTGTAAATTCTTATTAATTTGCTTTGTGTAAGTTTTAGTGCTCAGAGGGCCATGCGTTAGAAAACTCCTTGAGGGCTGACATGTTTTTGCATTTTCATCAGAAATATTGTAAGTAAATCGAGGCCTTCAATTAAATCAAATTTGTATCTGTTTTGTTATGAAGGTAAACATCCTGACTTCCCCATAGATCGAAAGCATTCTTTTTCATTTTCGAAACGTATCGGCCGTAGTTCTGTTGAGTATGGCAAGCGTGGGCAGAATCTGAAGAATCGACATCTTTGCTATCGCCTTTGTTTGCTCGAACGTTTCAATTAAATTTGTATTCACCGAATAATTATGTCTTCTCTTGTTTGTTGAAACTACCTGTCCCATTCTGTAAAAGGGTCGTAATCAGTAAAACTTGTCGCAAATTGTAATAACACCCTGTTGCAATTTATAATTCCTGTCACAATTCGTAACAGCACTTTTTTGTTGCACTACTATTCAGGAAGGTGTTTTAATTTGGTTTCGTCTTTTTTGTTTGTAAGGTCTTGATTCATTATTTTTCGATTTGCTGCCTGATCTTTTACCTTTTCCGAAAAAGAGAAGTTAAACACTAGGATGAATGTAGTGAGTCAAGAAGCAGTCAACGCCATAGAACTTCTAGGTCGGAAAACTTTGGAATTTGGAACGGAAACACTTTTTCTTCTTACCTTTTCTACACAATCAAGAAAAAATGATAACGTTAAAAAGGTTGCGCGACAAACTTAGACCTTTCCATGCAAGCACCACTGTCAAAAAATCTGAACGATTTTACAACGCACTAGCAAACGTTGACCATTGTATAGTCATGAGTTGTAATACGCGTCGTGAGTTGCAATATGCATCTCGAGTTGTAATACGCGTCGTGAGTTGAAGTTTGCCTCGTGTGGTGTCGTAATTTGTGATAAAATTTGCTGTCGCAAAATTTAATAGCTC
>JAOBAT010081308.1:0-19397 GCA_026413305.1 Hydrozoanthus tunicans | reverse complement strand
CTTCATTGATCTAACGAAGGCGTTCGACCTGGTCAGCAGGAGTGGCCTCTTCACGCTACTGCGAAGGATCGGATGTCTCCCAAAGCTTCTGAAATATTGGATTATACACAAATGCAAACTGTTCAGTACTGTTCTGTTTTGTGGGACCCATATACTGCAAAGAACATCAAGCAGATCAAAATGTTCCAATGATGAACCGAACGTTGGGTACCATGAAGGTATGAGGAATTAAAAACTTAATGTCTGTAATACTCAAATTTTGATGAGTGTAGACGATAACAGTAAAATAAAACAAAAAAATAAAACAATCTTGACTTGTGCCAGGCTTCTTAATTAAACAAAAAGGACTATAGAGAACAAAACCCTCATAAAATTTGATAATTGAGCACGGTCTATATTGTTATCTTTTATTAAAGTACTACATTGAAATCCTAATCTTTTGGAGCACATGCAGTTATTTGAAAAAAATATGGACTCCAAAATCCAAGAATAAATTAAACAAAACACGAAAAAAAACCAAAATGTAAATGAATTACTTTCATGAAATTAGCTATATGTTTGCCCAATATCACCCTAACAAATGAAATTTTCAGTTATATTAATTATCACAGTTGATTACATTTTAAAAGCAAGTAGCTGGTCACATATTTACTTTTTTTTATGCAGTTTTTAAAGCTCCAAGCTAGTTCTCCTTTTGCTCAAAGTTATTGTCTCCTTGAACTTTAAAAGAAATTTATCTTAAAATCAGCTATAAACATACCTTTTTATAAAACCTAGATAATTTTTTTAAAACTTATTGAAAAAGCATAGTTATTACTGATGGGTCTAGATGCCATCACATGCAAAATAACAGTTTAACTCTAGAAAAGGCAAGAGCAAGAGGTACTGGTAGTACTGTTACTTCACTGCCTAAAAAGAAACATTTTTAAAGTAAAGTAATAATATAAAGTTAAACTTGATCGCCAGTTCAACAGATACACTACTTACAAGCATATGCTTCGACTTCATTCTGTTCCCTTTTATTAGTGGTTTTTCCTTTTTGGACCTGTTTCAAGCTCTTTTTCCTGCAAAGACAAATTTAACAATTAAAGCTTGTCATTTCGCTTCATATATTATAATATTAAGCCAAGGAGCAATTTTAAACGTAACACGCGTGCCTTTATAAATTTGTCCGCCACGATCCTAAATTCAGATTATAAATCTAATTTGCAACGAACCGTAGAGTTATCTTCACCTACCGTCCACAAAGAGAGACTCTGGCAAGCTGGACAGCTCTTGTATTGGGTTCTGAGTGTGATTTCAACCCTGCATCTACTGAAACTGGCTGTGAGAGTTTCGGAATTCTGACAGAAGCCGGAGCAAGTGAATACGAGTGCTTTGATTTCGACCTTTTGGCGGTCGTAAGAAAATAATGTAAAGGCATTTGTCACCTTTCGGTAACTTCTTACATTGCTTTTCCCATTAAGTATATAGTTTACATTTCTTTAACTCCGCGTGAGTTTTGTGCTTGTGTATATTATTTTGTCTGTAGGACTTCACGCTTATTAGACAACAAGCTGTTTCTATGCAAGAGTACAAAGGGTGTCACGTGACAAAATCAAAAGACTAATTTATTCATGGATAAGAGTATTTTAAAACAATTATTCTCAGAAGTCGAGGTGAATAATGGTTGTGGACTTTTTTAAAGCAACGAGAAAAGTTATGACGGGATGAGAAAATTTTGTTTGGCAGATATGAGCCACCGTAAAAAAAACGTCTTCCAGTCATCATCATTCTTCATTACACGGCAGCGAAGACCAAGCGAAGAAAGGGATATGGAGTGTGGAGAAAAGACGCCGAGAAGTCATTAGCAGTGCAGAAAAACGACAAACAATGTTTTATCCGAGAGGGAGGGGGAGGGGGAGGGGGGAATCGAGCATAAAAATTCATAGGGGTGCTTCTCGCGTACTTTTAGATTAAGATTAAATAGTGTCATATAAAAGTGATATTCATTAGCAGTAATTTATAACACATAAGTCATAAGGCCGGCGCACACTTGAGATAAAGAGCTGAGCTGTTTGCTCGCGAGGCTGTTTGCTCAGCTTGTTCCGCACATGTGTGGCAAATTTGCCTCGCGAGCTCGAATCTCCCACTAAATTTTTTTCCACATACGTGCGGAACAAGCTGAGCAAACAGCTCAGCTCTTTACCTCAAGTGTGCGACGGCCTTAAGGTTTAATATTAAACTTGAGTTTAAATTCTTCCGTTATAGATGTAAAAGTCGATTTTAACTAATCAACAGGTATCCCAGTCGTACCATTCAGGGTCAGAAATAAGTACCTGAGTTAATTTATGCGTTCCTTTTAATGTCATTCTCAAAACTGTCCGACGAGCATCATGTAAGGGAGTACCCCTTCGCCCCCGGCCCCCCGGGTGTTTTACTTTAATACCAAGACACGACGATCGAAAGTGTTTTATTGGACAAAACGTTGAATGGTGTTTAGCCAAGATTCCCGGGGGGGGGGATATTCCCTATATTGGGATGGTAGGAATGATAATCGTATTTTTTAGGGGTAAAAACTGCCAGTCCGGTATTTTTTAGGGGTTGCAAAAGATATCCTGTGTTAAACCAAGAGCCTGGTATTTTTAAGGGTTTAAAAACGTGAAGCTATTGGACTGCTTGCAGTCCCATGTTTTTGTAGCGAACGTTCGTACTGAACAAGAAGTTAAGACAAAAGTCCTTCGGCGAACGTTCTATTACGTGCGCGCCTTTATTAACTGCATATCGCGTTCAGCGCAACACGAGGGGACTAGCTACCCAGGGAAAATTTTCAGAATTCAATTGGTATTTTTTAGGGTAATTTTAAAACCAAGAGATTTCTCAGGGTGGAAATTTTTTTTCTAATGATATTTTTTTAGGGTATTTTGGGAACTTTTCCGACGGTCATCCCTATCCTTTTGATCCCGAAGTACCCCCCCCGGGCCTAGACTGCGAGCAGTCCCTATATTTCCTCTTTAGTTCGTCGAAGCTGATAAATCAAGATGGATGACGCGTAAAACTGGGAACCCCCCTTGTTATTTTTTGTCCTAGTCCCAGTCTTTTCGCGTCTACCAGCTTCGACGAACTATTTATAGCGTGTTCGACTCGTAATCCTAGGCTCGTGAGTTCGAGTCCCGGTCAGACCACCGTGTTGTGTCCTTGAACAAGACACTTTACATGACTTTGTTCCAGTCGAATCAGCTGTATAAATGAGTACCAGTTCTGCTGGTGTCTAACGTGCGATAGACTAGTGTCCTGTCCAGGGGGAGTCAAAGACTCTCATCCGCTTGACACTGCAGAAACCGGAGATAAACGCCGATCGTACGAGCCACTTTTTCCTTGGTTCGAGAAAGGATTTAGCTAGCTAGCATCTCTAACATAGCAAGGTCTATTCTTTGATGTGATAAAATTTTCATTTATAGGCACTATAATGGCAAAATTCAAGCAGTAAAAAATGGTTTAGATTTTCCACAGAAAAGAAAAAGTATGTTAAAAATCGACCTTGAACATCCAGGCTAGGCCCTCTCGTCCCCAGTACGAATATTGTTCTCGTGCCTAGGCTTCTCCGATGGTTAAAACGGATGAGGCCCTGGGGAGGAGAATGGAATGTGCTTGAATGTGCTTTTCCAACAAGCGTGTTCGTTATGGAGCTCTTGCATGGAGCAGGTTTGTGTTGAAAATATTTATGTTTTCTAGATTCTAGACGTCGGATTTTGTGCTTAGACGGTTTTAAATGAGTTTATTTAGGAAAAACTGCAGAAAACCTAACCAGCTATATACGAAATCGTCCGAAAATCGAGCTTAAACTTTGTGCTTTTTGAAAATGGACAAGGTTTCAGTTTCACCGCGAGGTCGTTGCACGTAAGTTATCTAGCTAATTAACCCTGTCTATGAGAAAACCCTTGCGAATTTTGAAGATTGAAATATTTGAATAACTAACCTTTCTCCATTTCTCCACAGATCAACCAAACAACAGTGGGTGAAGCTGAAGTTATCGTTACAGCGAGACAGCATGGCGTTGGTTTGTGATAAACGGACTGCCCACTTGTCTTCAGTCAGAGTACTGTTGACAGAGGAGGTATGTGATCCCGTAATGTGTTTTTTATTTGCTCTTACTAGAAGTTTCAAGTTGAAGGGAGGTGCAGCGAGGGATGTTGCTTAAAACAGTGTACTGTCCTTAAATTAGTATTAGTCAGGACTGTTACAAATGCATTTGTTCTTTAGGTATTTTTAGCATTGATCAAAAAATATTTTAGCAACAGTAAATTTCTGTACTCACCCATACTTCATTATGCATGCGAAGCTAATGATCTTCAGGCCAAAATATCGGGATAAATCTCGCTTTACGAGCAACCAAAAATTCCCAAAATCACTGTTAGGGTTAGGAGTAATGGTGAGGATTGGGGTAAGGATTATATCTTTTAATTCCCGAAATGAAAACGTCGAGTTCGGTGACCGTAAGCTGCATGAAAATGTAAAGTTTTGCGGACATTACTGTTACATAATTAGATATGGATGAGTACGGAAATTTACCCAAAGAGCTTCATGTTGCAATTGAGGACGTTTCAGGGCAGCCTTCCACACTTCAAAGGGGCATGTTCACGAAAGCAAGGCTGTTGAACACCGTACCAAAAAATGAGAGCTGCACCACACACATATACACACACAAAATTCTGGTGGCAATGGAATAGTATGCAGCTCATTGCTTCGCTCCTTGCTGCAGTTAAAGGTAAGTTTAAACAATCAAAAATGGGTTAAAAACCTAGAAACCTTTTGTTCATGACGAGCCCCAGCCTCATGAAATTTGTTTTGCGAAGCTTCTGAGGGGTCACAAATCAACCGCAATATACATACTTGCGATTAAATTGGTGTAATAGATAACGACCAAAAGTGTAAGGCACAGCATGACAGTAGTCTCTTTGTTGTTTCTTATCTGTGATCGATAACATATTCTGATATATTACATTACGGAGGTACTCCAGTGTGCTCGAGGTATCTATGTCTGTAGTAATTTGATAAAAGTAAATCAAGGAGTACGAATCAGTAACGCTTCCTGTTTTGTTACTATTTTACTGTTTACATATACTCATAATATATAGTCTAGAGAGTTGTTGAAATTAACTGGCTGTTTTTAGGACATAACCGTCGCAAACTTCAGCAGCGATAATTTTTTTCCAATCTTCGGTGTGCTTCCAGTTATTCTCTTACAAAATCTATTTCATATGGAGTGTCAAATGGAGAATAGTTTCCCCTTCCCTTTCACAACTATAGATGTCTTTATCAGTTTTGATTTTTTTTATTGTTTGTACTTTGCAAGTAGCAAATTGAAGGCATGTACTTTGATATTGAGCAATGTAATTTTAAACAATCCAGCTATGATAAGCAGACTTTAAATTTTTAGTGTTGAGTAGTGCTAAACTTTTTCCTTTGGCTCCACGGGATTGCAAGACTATAACAACAATAAGGTTTTCTTCAATCATTCATTATCCGGCCTAGCCTGCAAGACAGCTCTTCTGAAGCATTTGGAGAGTTGAAACACAGGAGAGACGGCTTGCAGGCTACCAATATTCCAAAAGGAAACCAGCGGCGGGTTACACTAATCACCAACATACTGTTTTAGTTACTTGTGCTTCATGAACAACTGACCCTCTTTCTTCTCTCAGCGTGAACAGATTTTCTTTTGGCAGCATTTTCGTTTCACGATCATTTGAATACTTCCAAACTCTGCCATACGTGTTTGACAATTACTTTATCAAATTGTTGTTAAATTTAACCTGTGGTAATTTTTGTTCTTTAGTTTTGGTGGGACTTTCGACTGGTTTTGTTGTTTTTTTCTGTCTTTTTGGGCTATCAGTATGACAGACAGCAACTGATGTAGAGTGCCATGCCACGATCTTTGCCTTTGTTAACAATTAGTTGTTTAACCTTTTTTGTTCTTTGGTCGAGATCGGGTAACACGTTTGATGACGTTTTTAGGGTTTGCTTTAAAGTAGTAAAAAAAAAATTTATCCTTAGAATATCAAACCAAAGCTATTATCAAATTAATTCTTTTATGGTTAAAAACCCAGTCTCACAACTAAAGTAGCTACTTTGTTGCAGTTTTTAGTCTAGAGCTGACAAAAGTCAGATCCCACACGCAGTACAATTTATTTATAAGTTTTATGTAAGTTTTATATACATCAGTGGGTGCTCTCATGTGTAAGCACATGCGACCAAAGATAGAGGTGATATCAATGCACCAAGGCGTAACTTATGAGCTTTGGGTCTCGGCATCTTCCTCCAAAGTTCCTTGGGACACAAAAGACCTTAAGTAGGTGCCCGAAACTTGAGAAAGGCAGCGTTGTAGGTAATCCTTTATTTAAAAACTGTTAAAATACCTATCAGTTTTGCAACTGTTTTACATGCTATCTGTTCATAAAACTCTTTATACAAATTTACAACAATAAAGATATAAAGTCATTATAACTATTAAATCAGTAATTGTATATACTTAAAATTTTTGTTTTTCTTAAAGGAACACCAGTATTAAGGACTTTATTCAGGACTGAAAAAATATTCAGCTGTTCTTCAGAAGTGGCCAGATAATTTCAAAGAATTGAGCCACTATAACTGATAGATTGTTTAGAACAATCTGTTTTAGGAAAGGGAACAGCTAATTTATTCAAAGAGTCATGTAACTCAATTTGATTATTTGGTTCCCTAGGACAAAACAGATCTTGAAGATATGTTGGAGCTTTGCCATTCATAATTTTGCTCATTAACTTTTTCTTCTGATTATAACGTATCCAATGGTGGTCATCCTGGCTTTAACAATACATTGCATGACCAGGCCAGGGGTTCTAGCTCTCAGCTTTGCAGAGGATCAGACGTGTACCTCTATGTAGGCAGGGACTGTTAAATTCTGGTGGCTGTGCTCTAGGGGAATTTTTTTTCTAGATTTTAAACAGAAAGTCCTTTGTTCTCCCAGGCGAAAGCTTTATGCGACATCATTACAAACACACAATCACTCCAAAATTCGCATAAAAGAACTAGTTGATTGAAAAAACTCTTGCTTAAATTTGGTAAAAATGTTCTTGCATTAAACGGCTGGATGGCATGAGTGACTGTTTATTTTTAAAAATTTCGACAACCTTCAGCCTATGAATTTGCAGTGGAAATGCCTGAAAAATATGTTTATCCCACATTCAAACTTAAAAATATAAGTTTTTGGGTGAAACACTGACAGGGCTATGTTAAGAAACAGAAAAAACAACATACACTGACAACAAACTTTAAAATTTATCCACAGCTTGCATAAGCATATCTGACTGCCATCACTCTTTCGAGCACATTTTCAGTTCGCCAAAAACTTCAATGACTATAACTGCGCTATACTACCCGAAAGACAAATCTTTGGATAAACTAAAAAGAATCTTCTCAAAAATCTGTAAATCCAACATTTTAAACAAAAATATCAATCATTTCATGGCTTACATGTTTGTTCTCGATAACTATCTGACTTCTGTTCACTTTTTTTCCATCATATGTTTTATCCCAACATTTTAGTTTTCTTTCATTTTGCAGTTTTTGTTATAACACTTGCCATATATCTTCATTACGCTCTGACTGCTGTTGTGTTGTCTGTGAAGCTGCATCATATTCTTTGAAACCATAAATACAATACTGGTTGAAATGTTCAATAATAAATTAAAAAATCCTCAGAAAGCTGCTGGTCACGGCAACTGTATTTGTTTTTGCTTATACAATCTTTTAAATGTTATTGTGTTATATATTATATTAGCTAATACAAATTGGGACAGGGTGCTATTACAAATTGTGACAGGGTGCTATTACATTTTGCAGCGGTATAATGCAGTGCTTGTTTTAAAACTGTGCTGTTTTGCTTCACTTATAATTTTTTTAAATATTACGCTGGTACAATTGTCAATTTCTATCTTTATTACATTTTACTACACTTTTCGGGTTTGATGCTGGCTGAAAGCTAGGTAAGAAAAAATAGTGTCAAGAGTCTAGGTTGAGAAATGTTGACATGTGAAGAGAGTGGCAGTTTGTATTATTCGACTAGACAAAGGAAAATACATGCATAGTTAATTATATTGCATGCATAATTAAGTATTATTGAAGATGGAAATTTTACTATTATTTTTAGTTTTTGGCTACTCGTGATTTGGTTGATTTAGAAATAGTAGATGTGAAAACCATATGTGCCTCCGAAGTAGTAGATAATGACACTAAAACAAAATGGTGGAGGGAAGTAGTCACTTCACATCTGTTTCAAATCGAACATGATATTGAAAAAGTTTGCTTTAAGAACAGCATTACTCCTAATCCTAACAGTGATTTCAAGAATTTTTGGTTTCCTGTAAAGGGAGGCTCATCTCTGATATTTTCATCTTAAGGTTTTCCTTCTTATGTCTTCTGCACTGTTACATTTCTTCAAGTTCATCCAGAGATTTTTCGCCCAAAAAACAAGATGGAGTGCTAAGTACCACTGCTTCTAAAATCTGGTCCTTGATAATACTCACCAAAGGGCAAATCAGGAGAACAGTGGTATTTCTGTTCTGATTTTGGCAAATTTTAATCAGTAGAAACAACATAAAAATAAAATATACATCCAGAACAGCTTTCTTTTCTAATAAATTGAGCTTAGCCAGCTTTTGTTCTGGTTTTAAGATTGTTTCGTCAAAGTTCCCTTGATCACTCGCCATTTTCAGTTGCATTGCTACATTGTGAGTGTAACAGCTTAAAGTGATTTTCAGCCAATGGAAATTTTCCAAACACAGCATTAAGAAAATTCGTTTGAGCATGCAAAATGTAGGGCATTCCTACTGTGTTTACTGTGTTGTGTTTACCCGCAACTGCAGCTGGATTGTTTCGAAATAGATTGTACTGCCATCTTTGCAGGCAACTAATCATCTAACTGGTGTTACCAATAGTGTTCCAAATTATTCTTATGTCCAAGCTAAAAAAAATAAAGTCAGTTACTCTATTGCAAATACACAGTACAAGTTACAAAGTTCAAGTTACTAATTTCATTTCAGTTTCAAATCAATACAAAATTTTTAGTCTTATCTCTATGATACATAACATTAGAAATGATCTGTACAAACTCAAATTAATTCCTAAACAGACATGACTTTAAACAACACCACATGAATATGCTTTGTAATCAAATATATGGTTCGAGCTGCTTTGGTTACAAAGAAAAGCAACAACAACAACAACAATAATTTATTGTACCCTCATTCATACTTAATAGTTTTTTAATAGAAATAACAGTATTTAGGGTACCAACTTCCAAAAATAACTTGAAAGCTAAAAATGCTTGGAAGTTGGATTGCATAAAGAACTTAAAAATGTTATGGGATGTAACTGATTTACATAGATAATTTTAGAGTACAATAGATTTGTATTTGTCGTTTAAAAATACAATAAATTTCGAAATTGAAATTACATACTGAAATAAAAGAAAAAAGAAAAAGAAAGAGAGAGCACAATTGGTCATCAGCTTGTACAGTACTTTCCTCATCCCCAAACATACAACTTGCACAATCGTTGGAATGATACCTTATTAGAAGATTCTGCTGCTACAGAAAACTTGCACAATCGTTGGAATGGTACCTCATGAGAAGATTCTGCTGCTAAAATAGGGGTCTGGTACAACGGGTCTTTTTAAATTCTTTAACATCATTGATTTTCATGGCAATTGCACCCTCTCCTTTAGAATGAACAGAAAAGTTTGTGGCAATTCAGTTGAACAGCATTTGCTCTTGTAGTGAAGCTTGAGGAAACTGGACTGCAAAATTTCATGCATGCTACTTGCACTGTTTATGGTAGCTGTTCTACTGAGGACAACATGGCATCCAGCTCTTTAAGCATTAAACAACTAAAGCGTTCATAAACATCTAAGTACTAAAGGTGAAAAAATTAGAAATTTTTTTACAAGTTTCGGAAAGATTATTTCAATGATTAAAATACACTGGATGATTTCAGCATATTATGTATATGAAAGGTGACACTGGAAGGTTATTGGCCATTTTCTTTTGCAAGATTTTTTTGTCATTTCTAAAGGAGTGCAAGGGCAATAAATGCTATTCTCATTGGCTCTTTTAAAAGAGAACTGTTATATTTTCAAGACTGCTGCACTGAACCATTTAAAACAGAGCAAGCCTTGAGAAGCTGCCTTGCACTCTTATCTCCATTTTTACTGGCTTCCCACAGCTCCTCTATTTTGCTTTGCAGCAGGTTGTACTTTTGGCAACTTACTTGTTTCAGCTTTCTCTCTGACACCAGGCACACTAACTTTTGAAAAGGCTGCTTGTTGATGTAGGAGGCCAATCAATAGATAAAAGGGTATTTGCCCAATGATCGATTGGACGATGGTTGATACGGTTGTGCCAACCCTCTAAGTCGTTTGTTCACACTCAAATTATACACGAACCAGCAGAATGGTGGCAAAGTGTCAGCCACATATGACACAAACTCAGAAAGGACTTGGTTAGTCACTTGCAAGTGGAGTCTTTCTAACCATTGAGACCTCGCTGCTAGACAAGAACAGCAGTTCCGTCCTTTTTCTAATGTATTTAAAGGTTTCATCATCATTGCTGTACTGAATCATGAAGCAGAAACCCTGTACATGCTAGATCATTTCACAGAAAAGGCAAATTGATAAAGATACAAGCTTTTTTAAACGTACGAAATGTACAGTAAGTATGAAAGTAGATGGTCAATGATAATCGCCATTACCTTCCTCCAGAGGCTTGGGTCCAGTGAAACATGCAACTCGGACCGTTTGTCTGACTTCTGGCAATAGTCTTTTAGGCTAGTATTATCTGTTGCATGGCAGGTTCAACTTTGCATTTCTGGTGGATGAGGTCTCTAATGCAAAAGGATAACTGTCTTGTAGTCCCTTTTCTTTTTTCAGCTCATAAGGACGAACACCGGTGGCATTTATTTTTGTGGTGGTCCTTCAACGGTTGTTTTTCTTCAGTTGTTTTTCTTCATTTTTCCTCTTCACAACTTTTATCAAACAACAGTAGTATAAAGACATGGTTTCAATTTGATTATACCATTTTTACTAAGAGTATTTGTATCCTCGGCTGCAGTTGATCGAAGGCTTTTAGTTCACTAGCTCTCTTACTGCAGTTTTAATGGAGATTGTTTTGCTAGGAAACCTAACTTGTGAAGCGATTTTTAGTAGAGCCCTACAAAGAAAATGTTATAATAAAATAAAAAGTACGAATCAAATAATTAAAATATAGAACAGTACTAAAATTTACAAAGTTTATGTAACTATATAAAAATTCCTAATAATTTTGCAAGAACAACATATAAAACTATATAATATCCCTAAATATTGATTTCAGTTAAAAGTGTTTAGTGATGGTGAAATGAGTTGTATATCTTGCCTTCCCTGTCTAAATTTCTTCAGTGTGGTGAACGAATTATTTGTCTGTTCTTTGAGGGATTTTATAGTGCATTGTCTTCCTTTGTGATCTCTCTACTTACACTGTAGGCATTCAAGTTGATTTTTACTTATCATTCTCAACGGATTAAAAGAAAGAGCGGCTAATCTATCGCTATTAAATTTAACTGGACCAAAAGCATAAAACTGTCTATCTAAATGACAGAAAGATAATTAATTAGTTAATGAGATGAATATTATTTATAGTCATTTAATCTTATCTTATGGGTGATCCAAAACTTGGTTTCCGCTGTTGTCTCGCCAAGAACCACGGCCTCTAATTGAAGGACCACGGCCTCTAATTGAAGGGATCGGAGAGTGGTGCGGTAGCCCGGCAACATCACATGTAACTATATAAGTTCGTAATAATTTTGCAAAAACAGCATAGATAAAACAATATAATACCCCTAAATATTGATTTAAAAGTGTTTAGTGGTGGTGAGATGAGTTGTATATCTTGCCTTCCCTGTCTAAATTTCTTCAGTGTGGTGAATGAATTATTTGTCTGTTCTTTGAGGGATTTTATAGTGCATTGTCTTCCTTTGTGATCTCTCTACTTACACTAGGCATTCAAGTTTGCCTTTAGCTACCACCAACGCATTTATGTTGTTGGAATTGTTATTGAATCGTGCTCTTTTGTTTGAAAATGTTCATGCTTGAACTTCCCTGCCACTGCTTGATTGGTGGAAGTAATATTCGAAACCTTGTTGTTGGCCTTCTTGACACTCTCTTTAATATTTTACTGCCATTTTCTTTCCCTGGTAAATTCCAGACGGAATTGTCAGCATGGAAAATACCTTGGAATAGTGAAGAGAGGGTCACACTTTTCTCAGTCATGTAAAGATAGGAGGTCAGGAGTTTTTCTTTTATTTAAACGCTTATGAGTTACAACAGTTAAAATTCACCAGCTCTCCCCCACCCCCCAAGAAAAAAACCGTACCTTTCCTTAGATCTTGCTGGTTGGGATACGTAATCTTATCCATCAGTAAAGTCACTCGTCATAGGTGCTGTTCCAGATCATCGACTGACTTTATACCAAAATGTAAGATCATTCTTCTGACCTTGAAAATTACAACCAAGTATTCTTAATATCTTTTATTTTTAAAGTGGTGCCAAATCGGTTACAGCTAACAACACAATGCTGTTATTTTCTTTGTAATCAAAAAATTGGAACTAGATGTTGTTGGTCGTTTGATTAGAATCCGCTTGCCATCAATGGCACCAATTACATTGGCGAAATCCCATCTCTGTTCAAACTTCTTTGCTATCTCTAGCTATTTCTTTTCTATAGATGGTGTGTTTATAAAATGTTCAGAAGATAAACCTTCAAACTTGCTCTTGATGTCTCATTCACAATCTCAGAGATTTCTTGTTCGTTATATGGAAAAAGTACTCCAATGCTCTCACCAGTGACATGGAACCTCCCGGTAACTGCCACTCGTTCATCTGCTTCAATGCTACCTATGAACAGGCAGGTGTAGAATGGTTTGGGCTTCTTTGAAATTTGAGGTTTTATTTCAATAACAAACCAAAACTGCTCCTTGGTAGTACGCGCAAGTTCGCGTCCCAACCTGCAAAGCAACAATGTTGCGCTACAAATTGGGCCTTCACCTTACTGAGGATTTTAATTTTCGTGATGATGTGACTTCCGAACCTGACGCTCCAGTTTTTGGTGGTCTATTCGACTGAACAACCTGTAAAGTTACAAAATTTCTATCTATAGATGATCACTTGAGAACATGATTCTGTCATTGCGAATAATCTTGTGGTTGACAGATACTTTTGCGGTGAAGCTTCTATGCTCTGTTATTTGAACACTACCACTTGCAACCAAAAACTCGAGAATCTTTTAAAATCGCTCTGTGGACAGACAACTTTATCTTAATAAAAGAAACGCTTTCAGGCGCTATAGCCACACAAAGGAGTTCTTAAAAGAGAAGCAGCTCACCATGATGGCATGTGCCCAAATGCAATAATGCCAATAGCGGTTGGTTTCAGGATCCTTCCCGCGGCGCTTCCTGTAATTTGTCCTTGCCTCCAGATTTGACACAAACATCGTTCCATCAAATCTGCAAGTCGTTAAATGAGAAAAAGGTATGAATACAAGACACAAAAGATTTTAGTTATACGAAGATCATTTGATCGAAAATTTTGGGTTTAGTTACGAAGACCATTAGATTACACAACTGTCGCAAGTTCTGGTTGACGTTTTTACATTAAGTTGTATGTTGTTTTAATCACGGACATAACTAAGCTTTTGTAAACTTGGAAGTTAGTTAAAACTTACACTGCTTCTCTCATTCTTAGTGGCAATTGCTGTTCGACTGTGTAAACTTCGGCGTCACCTTGCGAATACTCATTGATATTACTATCACGGCCTCGTCCACGACCTATTCCACGTCTTCCGCTACGATTTCTACTGTTTTCTTTTGACATTTTACTTCAACGGGAAAAACTTTCCCCCTAAACGACTTTCACTGAAAAACTTGTTTCAACTATAAAGGACGGCGCGCCAAAATATTTCTTGAACTATGGACCGGAAGAAAATGTTTTGACTTGATGTATATGATTGGATACCGTGTCATGGGGGATAAGAAAATCCTTCACGGACTTGATTGTATGTATACATGTTATTTCCAAAGAAAGAAAACCTTGGTTGACGTCGCCAGAACTTTGTTGGAAAACGGCACATTTCATTACATTTCTTTTTCACTCCTTTACAGCTAAATTTATCCGAAGCACCAAAGCAATAATACATTTTAGAGCATAAACCAATTCCATCCCCAGACCTTTCTTCTTTAAATAGTCCTGGTGTTCTCTTGTCATAAGCCCTTTGTTCTGGAGTGTCTGTTATCGGAAACCAATTGGTTTTGTCGTGTTCTTATTCTTGTCTAAGTTCTGGTTTGATTAAACTTTCTACACTTTAGATAGATAGATAGATAGTTTTATTAATCACTATTACTTTGCAGCCAAAGGCTGAATTGCGTAACTTACATGTCTTAATAAATAATAGCTAATTTGAAATATACATGTGTATAATATATCAAATATAAAATATCTGTGTATGTTCATATTACCTATATAAAGTATTAAAAAATCGGACAACTGGCTACAATTCTAAACATACATTTTCCGGTGAAATAGTTTCGGAAGTTTCATGTTGGTCCTATGGAGCAATAATTGCTCAACTAGAGAGGTACTGCTCCACCTCACAGTTTTTCCTTTAAATCCAGGCAATCCTTTGGCCGTTTGATCCTTGCCTTTAGCGAAACAAGATGTTCATCATCCCTGCCGATAATTTGCAAAGAGAAACCGGTGGCATTTCTTAGTTTCTTTGCTACTATTGCCCGAACCTCAGCCACAGACTGTATATTCTTTAAGACTCACACTCTTTTTATATCAAGTCCAATTCAGCAACGCTGGGCTCACAAACAAACCTTTTTCAAATGGCGCGTCGTAAACCAAACAAAAACAAAGAGAGAAAGCGCATATCATTGTTTGAACAAACGCCGAGCCATTAGAACTGAAGGCCCAACCCGAACAATTTTATTTCTGTTAGGGCTGTGTTACAGAAACGATTTGCTGCTGGCCATGGTGGGTTAGAAGGAACTGTGTATTGAGCTTGGGCGCGTAGGAATTTCGAATTGGCGAAGTTGATCGACAAGCTTTATGCAACACTATTGTCGTATCTTTACCACAACTAAAATATTTCTATTATAGAGAAACAACGGGACTCGGTATCGCTCTAAGCTACTGCTTTACTCGGCTGAGTGAGTAACATAATTACATGCAAAGATGTAAGGATTGGTAGATCACGTGACTGTTTCGTCAAAAGTTCAACTAGATTACATCATAGTTATTTCCGTAGTTAACAATAGACTGTTTAGTACAGTACATCCCCCCACACTCATTCTGAAAGTCTTTACTAGTACTATATCTTACTGATCAAAACCTAGTCTTTTTGGAGGTTGATGATCACGAACTAGATAGCGCCACTTAGGTTGCGCTGCTCTTGCGTCGCTGCCGTCTGCGTTCTGCTGTACATTCTCTTCCTGTCGCTTTTCGCGCTTATCGAACGGAAAATCGAAGTCTGCGTTGTTTTCCTGCTGGACGCTGCTTTCTACTTTCTTGCTTGTTTTATACATTTGATCTGCATGACGTTTATACACGTTTTGTCCTGTTCGAACTTTGTAGGAAACTTGTCCGGTTTGCTCGACTAAGGTTGCTCTCAACCATTTTGGTTCTCCTCGAAAGTTTTGGCTAAAACTGGCTCGCCTATCTCAATTTTTTTTTTATTGTATTATATTGCATTACTTTTACAATGGTTTGCTGCTACTCTTCACTTAAGATCTATTTAAGTTCAACATAATAATAACTATATATATCAATTCTACCATGGACTGGCCCTCAAAGGCGAAAGATTTCCACTTTGTTTTAAATTCTTTACGTCTTTCTCTTTGAAAAGCTATTTCCTTCTCTATGTCATGAAAGTGTTTCACTTGTTGTTTGAAAGCTGCCAGATTTGGTTGTACTAATTTGGTTTTGGTTAAAAATATGAAGTATCTTGCAGTTAGTAATATCAAATTAAATATAACACTTTTGCAACTTGTTAGTCCCAATAGCATACTCTCAGAAAGTTCTCTATACTCAAAACCAGGATATGCGTATATCCAATTTATAAGATTCATCCAGAACTGTTTTGTAAACGGACATAATAAGAACAAATGAATTAATGTCTCTGATTCCTCTTGGCAAAAACTGCATTTATCGCTTGCCACAATATTACATTTTTCCAGAAAAATGTTTGAAATTCTTCTATGTAGATATTTAAAATGGAAAGTTCGCAGTTGAGTCGAAGTTGTACACGAGAAATACAGAGAGTATGCTCTTTTCCAATCAATATCAAAAGGAGTTTTCATGGTGTCTGCAAGGATTGCCTTGTTAGGATCGGCATCACCAGCTCTCCTTGCACTCGACACAGCTTTGCCAAACGGTTTGAAGCATGGCTTGGGAGTATGTTCGATGACCTGTCCAAAAATCATAAAACACTTCTCAATTTTTCACTTCAGATTTGTGTGAATGTATTAAGATCTGCTAACACTAATACATTAGATACATGAGCGGCGAAAAAACTGAATGGCGTATTTCTTGTGTATTAAAAAAATATAATGCCTACACACCTGATAGACACGGGTGACTTCTAAACAAGTCTCTATTCTTCTCGTCAAAGAGGGAGAATTTAACACCGGATGGAAGGGTATTAAGTAGATAAGTGAGCGTGATACCGGGGATAGAAATTCCTTGTCTTAGCAGATCAATGTCTCTCTCTTTCCAGAACTGACACATTTTTTCCAGGGCGTCACAGAAGGGCTGTACATATACAGATTACTATACCAGTTATGATGTTAGAAACCCGTCCACCCATACGGGAAGAATCCTGAAATCATCGCGACTAATCTCAGTATTTTTGAAGATCGGGCACATCTCACTGAATTTGTCTTGTAGGCTGTCAGGAAGTCGATTATCACACTCGACCACGCCGAACAAGGAACCATCCAATACCCCCTGTAAGATCTCAGGCTTGGTCAAGGTCTTTTTGTTGTCCAGCGGTCTATGCAACTCTGACACTAGAAACTGTTGGATAGCTGGACTGTTGTTCTTCATCCTCCTCCACTGGCATTCTTTCATCTCAACTAAAGTGTAACCTTGGGGTCTGATGTACTCGGAGTTGGCCTCGCTCACTCGTCTCAGCTGAACCATCGGCTTTTTTCGTACTTCATTCATAATTTTCCCCTTGGTAAGGTAACACTGGTGCCCATGCCAATAACAACCTGATGGAGTAAATAATAACAAGAATAAGTATAATAAATAAAAGAAACATATAAAATAAGAACTTTAAAATTTAAATACTTAACTGACTTGGATAAGTCTTGCTTGAGTCTGATCAAAGAAAATGAAAAAATAATATAAAAGTTAAGTTATACTTACCTTGAAATTGAAAGACTGTCGGGCTCTTTCCATGAAACCCATCCACAGGTAACCGCCTATCCCCAATTCGTTTCTCAGTGTTGTTCAGTTCATGTCGGATTCAAATTCCCCTTTGGCACCCCTCCCACTCTAGCCACTCTGTCGCCATTTTTAGGGAACTTTCTCTTTTGCAGCCATTTTCTTTCCTTATTCTGGTATAACTCCCAGTTGGCATATTTTGCATAACCGCCCAGAGGTACAAGGTGTTCGCATCGTATCCAACAGTATTTTGGCATGTTTTTGGCTCTTACCCTTTCTCTTGCATCTCTTTTTCTCTGATCTTTGCCTTTCCGGCTTCTTGATAGCGATAAAAGATGATGCTTGGACCGCCATTGTTATTTTCTTTGAACATATGGTACAAATCTTTATTCTTTTCGTTGAATAGGGAAAAATACTTTTTATTATCTGGGAAGAAGAAGAGGTACTTCATAGTTAGGCCAGGCACTGAGACCCCATCTTTAAAAATGTTAATTTTTCGGTCTTTCCAGAATTGTCTAATCTTTTTCCACGGCTTTGACAAAGGGCTGCACATCCAGGTTGTTGTACAAAACCAAGAAGTCTTTGAAAGTCTCGATGTTGTTCTCCTGCCACACTTGCTGACAGTACAGATATTCTTCTTCACTGACATTAGAGCTGGATAGGCTTGAATAGAAAGCTTGGTGTGGTGGCAGTGTAGTTCCTTGTAGCTTTTGAAGGCTTGTTAAACATTCATAAGGGAAGAAGCCTTTCTGTTGAGGGATCTTACAAGCCTTCAGGAATTGGGCATAGCTGAAGCCAGGAGCCAGGTAGTTGGTTATATCCAGAAACTTCAAATTGTCACATTTTAAGGCCATGTTGTTGTTTCGTTTGATAGTGAATTGAACCGGTTCATGCTTTACTAGTTATGAGAACAGGAATTCTTTAACAACATTTAAATCGTACTTGCCAGAGTTGAAGCCAAGGACTGGGAGCTTTTTCAAATAAAAGTCTAACTTAGCCCTCAATTTGAGTAAGGGGTGTTCTCTCTTTTTTTCTTCTCTTTTCTTTTTTTCTCTCTTCTTTTCTTTTTCTTTTCTTTTTTTCTTTTTTTCTTCTTTTTCTTGCGGCTCTTCGTCCTTAGAATTGGCTTCTTTCTCGGCGTCAAAGGCACGGTGGAAACTTGCTCCTTGCGTTTCTTCATCACTCTCATCATTAAGGAAAGCTGTGTCTTCTTCATTCTCCGCTTCAATCGCCTCTTCACCTTCACCATCCGAATCCATTAAGTTAATCACCTCATCATCTTCCGGCTCATTCTCTCCTTGCACACTACTAACATTTCAGCCATATGATCTAGTTCTTCTTCAGTCTGTTGCTGTTGTACTCCAATCTTTTCATCAATTTCTTCAAACATAATTTCAAAATCTTCAAGTAATTTCTGATAACTTGCTTGGCTAACTTCAAGAAGATAGTCTACCATATTCTTCAACAACTCGGATGAGTCACCAATCGTCATGAAACACTTGGGTTGATCGTTGTTCGGAACAGACACTGACACTGAGGTGGACATGTTTGGCTTCCCAAGTCAACTTTTCCGTGTTGTTTTTAGAGACGTTGTGATCGAACATGGATTCGAAGTCAAACGTAGCCAGGTACTTGAAATATCTGAGCTGTTCTTGGACGTGTATTCCCTCGTCTTCCAGCTGTTCAAAGACAGTGGATGGGATAATATATGCACCGCCAGGGAACTTGAGTCGGGTCTTGGCCTCACACTTTTGTTCGTTACAATGCAGTTTTCCGACATGTTTCCAATAGTTCCCGCATCGCGAGCAACAGAAGGATTTAGAGTACTGCCAAAGGTTAATAATATAACTAAAATGTTTCTTGTGTAAATTCAGGAACAATGTACTTGGGTAGTTGCGATGCGAACGTT
>JAOBAT010081307.1:0-42845 GCA_026413305.1 Hydrozoanthus tunicans | reverse complement strand
GGGTTAACAGAGGAAGGGAGGCTTGTTAAAATCTTGAATACCTAGACGGCGGGATTATTACAGCATTTACGGTATTAAACAACGACGAAAGCAAAGAACCGCACTGGATACAATAACCACACGCTGGACTGCACTACACTGGTCGCAATTCTTTAGCAATTCACTGGAAAAAGCTTGTGTTTGTAATCCTGATAACCACAAAAACGTTCAACAAATAATGTAAAATGTGTACCTGCATACATCAGTGGACCGCTTTGAAGCGGCTGCCTGAGCCGCCTACATAAACTTTAATTCACCTTTAAAAACAAACTTTTATTTTTTGCGGTTTAAAATGAAAACCTATGATAAATAAAAAACCAAAAAGACTGCACAAAAGACAAGAGCGCAAATAAGGCGTTTATATATGTTATCAGGACCGTTGTAGTTGGAGCTCTAGTCGCCGTGATCGTTGTGCAAATATTCTAACTACAGCTTAAATTAGTCCGTGAAAGAGAAATAGCAAAACTTACCGCAAAGGTATGCGACAGTCTGAAGACTGGCGATGAGTTCAACGCGCTAACTATTTCTAAAATTCCATTAAAATTATTCAATTCTTGAAAAACCTGACAAATTGAATGGAAACATCATCAGTAAATTATAGTAAACTTCATTGTAATACAGAAGTAAGTGCATGTATGTGCTAGTGTAAATGTAAATGTGTGTGCCAGCAAAAATATATGTGTTTCTAGTGTAAATGAAGGTTTAAGTGCAAACTGCGTTTCGGGAGAGATGAAGCGCCAATCGAGCGAGCAGCCATACCGAGGAAAGACCTGGGGAGAGGTGTCCAGGATTTTCTTTCCCTCGCGCGGTCAACATCATGGCGGCTTGCTCAATTGACCCTTGTCTTCCTGTAAAATACAGCTGCTACGCTGCCTAACTTAACAGTAAATGCGAATCTTAGTGTTAATGTAGATGTAAACGAAAAAATGTGTAAGTAACTTTACATGCAAGTAAACGAAACGTTTTAAACGGGTGCACCATTGAGTCTATAAAGTTAAAAAACACGAAAAATACAACTGACGGCGATACAATACAGAAAAGCCTTAACACAAAAGTCCTCTCCCATACTAAAATTATTACCAAAACGAACACAAAAAAGTCAGGATAAGCGCGTAGAAAATAAAACCTAATGCTTATATAGTGACAATATGGTTCAGTAACGACCGTAAGTATACTACGAAAAAACCTTGAGCAGTATTACTTACCACTAAAATATCAACAATTCTCGTTAAAACGGCTACGCGCTCCTCAAAGTTTGCCATTTCCAATAAACTTTTCTCAAACCACATTGTAATCTTGTTAGTATGGTGAATCATCTTCAACAGATTGGGCGATGTCATATGTTTAATGTCCTCCTTCGTCCACACGCTTCCCACAAGTTCCGAGGGGCGAACGGCTCTGGGATAGAGATCACGGCAACATGTTTAACTGTAAGAACTCCTCATTTGTGTCGAGTTGTTCAAAGCTTGATAAATGATAATCTTCGTTTGATCCAGATGGAAAGAAAGCGCTCCTCAGGTTGAATGATCAGAAAATTTTCAGAGTCAATGACGGGACCCTCTAATAACGGGTTCGATTCTCGTCAATGACGCAGAGCTTTTTCTGATCACTCAACCTGAGTAGTGTTTTCTTTCAATTTCATAGAACCACGTTGCAAAACTTCTTCATGGATCATTCGAGGAATAGAGTAAGATAGCATATCGGACTGTTGGGCATATCGAAAGAGCAGTTGAGTTTTCTAGCGGGAACAGACAAGAACTTAACCTGTGACTCGGCTCCCCATGCGAGTCTCTGTAGCTCAGTGGGTAGAGCATCTGACCAGTAATCAGAGGGGTGTGGGTTCGATTCCCGTTTGTGACTCTGATTTTTTCTTATCACTCAATTTGAGGAGCACTTTTCACTGAACAAAGCTGCAAGCTTCATCCATTTCTACGTTCAATTAATTCACCAGGTCCGTAGCCAGGGATTTTTGCGGGAGGGTGCGATCGAACGAGGAGACAAACCAAACGAGCACCCAAAGCACAAGACTCTAGGGGGTATGGGGGCATGCTCACCAGGGAAATCTTAAAAATAGTTTTCTGAGACTGAAACGTAGACAGCCAGAACCAACTCAAAAGTGCAAATATTCAATCAAAACTTTTTTTTCTTGGCCGAGTTGCGTTTTTACAGTTTTGTTTCGCTTAATCCTATTTCCACTACACAAACAGTGAATCAGAACTGAACTATATCATAGGTGTTTTCTATAACCTTGCATTTTCCTAAATCAATCGATAGCATTGGTTTTTATGTAGTTCGTTAACAAATAGTGGACCTTCGAAGCTTGTAGGGGGAGGGGGTGCGGGTGCACCGATCGTACGCCTCCCCCCCGTCTCCTACGGGCCTGGTTAGCGTTCTTAATCTGACACATTACTCCGACGAAGGACTACAGTCCGTAACGTCTGTATCTTCTAATAATTCCAAGAAGTTTGACTTAAAACATTTACAAAAATATTTACCGATAAAGTTCTGATTCCATTAATGTAAGCTGTCGAGCAATTTCTATCGGGTGCAGCTGTGAAAACAAAACAGGGAATTCGAAATTGGAGTTACAAAAAGAATGGAAAACACTACGGAAAAACATGACAATCCGTGTATCGATACTGAATATTGTGCGAAAGGGAACAAACAACGCACTACTATACGTTTGGATTAACAACATTCAACACTGAACGAACAAAGGTGACAACGCACACCACCCAATTGCTGGCCATGAAGTAACGAAGTGGGGTTGGCGCTCTTGTGAGATCTCTGATTCCAGGTTCCTGGTTCAATACCCGGCCCTGTCGAGGGGTGAATATTGGGGTGACTTTCTTTCCCAATGAACATAACTTAGCTTTCCAACCTTCCGGGGTTGCTAAAATGTGTACTAACATACTTTATTTTATACTTTACTTTATACTTTACAAAAACGGCATAAGACGTAAAACCACCAAGTGATATGAACGGTCAAGGACATTCGAAGTGACACCATGTCAATGAAAAGCATAAGACTGCAAATAAAAGCGAGCACTTTTGTAAGTCAAACTGTTAGTTCGCACAAAAAGATCGGCCGTTTATTTCTGAATATGCACATTTCACAGAGCATGAGGTCAATTTATCTCCTACACCGACTAACATGACAGTACAGACTTACCGTTAGTATGTTAAACTCTTCTATTCTAGACTGTGCGTTCGCTATGTGCCACTCGGTCACTGGTGGTTCTTTCTCAAAAGTGATTTCCGGTGCTGAGCTCTGCGGGTCCCTCTGGAAGAAACCAGTCAATATGAAGATTAGGTTGATGAGCTGATCGATGCTCAACGATGAACTCGCATAGACAAAAATAAAAATGAACTACCACGGCCGTGCACGTAAGTAAATACACACTTGCTTCAAAAAATGATCAAAGAGGTGCACGGGGTACAACAGATTTTTAGTTTCAAAATTCGACCTTTCAAAAAAAGGCAAAACGAGCACATTCATCTTAGCCTTCCAAAAACTCCTTTTTATTGTAGGATCTATCCAACTGCACGGGTACAATATATAGCACACGTGTAGAGTGCAGGGTTAAGCGGCACGTACTGTTAATACTACAACACAAAGGCTAATCTGATTAACTTCTCCGGCATTTGTCGAAGTAAAAAGCAACCGTTACTGGAATTTTGATATATACTTTCCATAGTCGAAAATAAAATGCACGTTATTTTTTTGCCACTTTTGAAATTCTATGACTCAACAGACAGTGTGCTATCTGTCCAACACAGAGACAGCTACACAATGGCGGGGCGAGGGGGGGATACTCAAATTCACTCACCCTCCGTGCAACCACTTTGTTTATGGAGTAAACCCATCTCTTCATGGCTTTACCCTTTACTCCGTCCAGGAAGTTTTGCAGCGTATCCAGCAAATTCTCATCTCGCTCAAAGTCATAGTAATGATTGTCAACCCAGTGTCGCAGAACATTCAGAACTCTGAAAGAAGGAGAAACAATTTTTACATGTTAAATTGTAAGATACATAGCTCCTGAAGATTGGTATTTACAAATGCCATTACTTCCTAATATCGATCGTTTTCACAATCTCACTTTGTCACTGAAGACGTTCACATGACTACGGGGGGTATACTTGATGTGTGTGATTGGCTGCAACATGATGCAATGCAACGTACGTGAGCGCTCAAAGTACATTGCACAGAGGACCTGCTTTGATTGGTTGTCAAGTTAAATGAATGAATGGTTTGTGCTTCCTGTATTCTTCTCTTTCTTACTCTCCTAAAGACTCGGTTACACGTGCTATGGCTCCACTCGACTAGCCGAGATAGAAGCCATAATTAGAGTGATACAGTCCTTGAGCAACAAGTGACGAGCAATAAATGGTAGAAAGAGGATCGACACTCACCTAAGTTGGACTGGTTGTGCATATTCTTTTCTAAATCGTTTGAGGTCCTCTCGGACTACGGATTCTCCTCTTTCCATGGCCTCTTTGTCCTGGTCGCTGGGGGGAGGTTCGGGGATGTCAAATGTACCAGCAGTTAAGGAATTTACAACAGAAACTCGTATGCACCAGTTCACAATACAAACACAAACAAGTTTCAAAAACCGATGCAAAACACAAGAACTTGAAGAAGACAACCTATTGAAGGTTAGTGAAATTTATTCCAAACTAGGAAGTAATTTGTACGTTTTAAGAGAATCAAAAGGATTTTTTCATACATTCTCTTGTACGGTAGCTGTTACTTACGTATTAGCTAACACTAAGTACATGAAGTCTGTCGTACGAAGGTTCGAAGATGCAAAAAAAGTCAAATTTTACGTTTGGGAAGCCTGTGGTGTAACCTCCATTTGCATATTGATAAAGCACGCTAGAATACTCAAATTTCATTGGCTGAAACTTGGTATCACCACACGTTTTGATAAAAGCCGTATCCCCGCCGGTGTCACTCAGTGTCTCATTGCAGTTTATAAAATAAAATCAGTTATTACATTCTAAAGAAAGGATATCTCGTTATCAAGTACTCCAGAAGTTCCTTGGGCTTGCAAAACGATCGGTAGGTTGTCAAAAATGTCCTGACAAAACTGGGATCTAAAAAGCAAAGGTCATTAGTATCCAAGCTGACATTAAACTACATTCAGCAATGTTCGTTTGTGTCTGATATGTTTGTACGCTTGCAAAAAAAGCTAGCAGAAAAGTTGAAGAAGGTACAAGCTTCTCTGTCTACAGTGAAAGCTCAAATAATAGAACAGACCTGCGTATTTGTGATGGGTCAAGCGTTCGATTAATTTACACAAAGTGCCTCCCTTGATTATTGGCGCACCGGCCAGGTTCTGTTGAGAAACAAGGTGCCAAATCAGCAAAACATATCGAGTTACAGTAGGCTGATAGTTAATGAACTGTTTTACACCTTGTTTTCACTTGTTAAACACACGTTATTACTGCAAGTATCAAAAAAATGACAAACAGCCTAAGTTTGGGGTTTTTTTTTTGTACATCATTATCAACTTATTGTTACAAAAACACCATTACAGATACACCTACAGAATAATATAGTTGACATTAATAAATAAGTAATAAAAATAAATAATATTTCTAGATTTCTTGATATAAACAGTTACCATCGATTCAATGGTGGGTCAGGCGGCACAAGTTTATTTATATATAGACAAGGTGTGTATCTGACATGGTGAGGCAGTTGCAAAAAGAAACCACAGGCTTAAACTTTTGAAATCTACAGAGAAAAAGCCAGTGTACCTTGGTAAAATCGATTAAAAGTTGATCGACAAATTAAATCCGTTGCTGCAGGATGTTTTCAAGTGCTAACATTTTGTTTATTAGCCAAATTGCTCAACAAAACGCAAATTATGTTAGCACTTCAAAACTTCACACAATGATACCAAACAAAGAAAATCCAGTTGAGGTTACCACTTGCGGACGTACTTTATTTTAAAACTGGTTCTCCTTTTGTTTGTGTTTAGTCTATTTCACAACTATATAAGCCTTACAAATGTTGGCCCTTTTCTTGCAGAGAAAACGAAATTGGACAGTAAACTCCAACGTTTTTGATAACTGGAAACATTTATGGTAACTTATTGGCATCCATTGAAATAGATGCGTATCAACTGGTTTTGATTGTTCCGATAGAGGAGATCTCTGTGGTATTTTTAGAAGGCCTGGAAATACTCTAAGAACTGTACCACTCTCTTACCCCTTGTCCTTCTTCAAACACGATATTGTCTTCACGATCCTCTTCTGAAAAACTACAAATAAGAAAATTAAACAAAGATTATACTGGTAAAACTTTAATCAAAATAAATTTATCAGTTTAAGGACCTTAAAATTAACAGAAACCTTTCTCAATTTTTGTATATAACAAAAAACATAGAACTGTGATAACAAAACATGAATCTTGGCACATGCATAAAGTGTCTTCCATGTAATTTCTTAAACACTGACTCTCAAAAACCCGAACTTCAAGGAAATTGAAGGGGGAAATATCTAACGGGTGAATGAGACCACTTGAGACCAAAGTACATTGAAAGTTTGGAGTTTTTCTGCGCCAAATTATTATAGGAGATAAGTTATAACAAGTATGCTAATTTACAACAAAACCCAAACAACTCAACTTAATTCATTGTCGTGGCAAACTGTTTACTTTTGTCTTCTTTTTGCTTATTTCTACTTCATTCACAGCTATAAACAAACAAACAAACAAACAATGTTTTACCAGTAGTCGCTTGGACTTGGTAGTTTGAGAGGAATGGCTTTCTCTTCCTCTACAAGAATCCGGTCTAACATCCGATCTAACGTGCTGCAAAACAACAACAAAACAGAAAAACTTCAACAAAGTATGCAACAAAACTTTAAGAGAGAGCTTTAAGATTACAGGAACAAGCCGAGGCTTACAGTAAGTGTCTTAAATTTTGAAGGAAAAGTGAACTCAGTGAACGAGCTACAGTGTTCGCCTTTAGTGGACATGTTGTATTCTGTGTACGAGGTTAGTTGGCCCCCCTGTGTGGGGGGAACAACACGTCTTGGAATGTTTCTACAAAACGGCCTCAAAATGGCACTAAACCCGGAATAAAACACAAGAAGACAACATATTTGACGTAAGTGAAGTTTATTTCAAACTAGGTGGTAATTTGCTTGTATTTCCAGACTCAAAAGAATTTCTCATACATTCTCTTATACGGAAGTTGTCACTTACGTATTAGCTAACACTAAGTACATGAAGTCGGTCGTACTAAGGTTCGTAGATGCATGGAAAAAAGTCGAATTTTACGTTTGGGACATGTAGTAACAACTTAGCTATATACCTAACACAACAGTAACGGCATTAATAATAGAAACTATTACAGAAGTGTAGCAACTAATAATAATTTTAATGGGCCCAGTAACAACAACGAAAATAAACTAGACCCACTACTATTGCTTGAGAAGCCACTAAATTATAATTTTCAACTCTTTTACTTTATTAAAGGTTTTCTGAACAACTCCTGTTTTGTACTTCAAGAATCATTCATTTGATCTCAGTTGATATCCCTACAACTGTCTGCACCCAAGCCTCACTCCTTACATTGAAATTGTTGGAGCATTTACATCATTTTGTTCTATTTTGTTCAACATAGCTTTTTCTATTTTTGTCTAGAAACACAAACGAGGCTGTTTTATTCCTTTTAGAAAATAACCTCTGCAGTCCACACAGAAAAAATATCGTTCAACGGTTTTCTTGCGTTATGTGACATCTTGCCGTGGTTTTTATTCAGTAACAGAAAACAGCTATAATCAATCAGAACGCGCTTTATCTTGGGCTTATTTTCCAAAACAAATTAATATTAACCTCTGCCACTGTTCATAGCTTGGTACACTGTGTATGGAAGTTGACACAAAAGCAAAATTACCTTTGCATATACAAAGTCATCAGAACTGCCATCCACTCGCTTTTCTCTCCTTCATTTTTACACACAAACACAGATTTTGGTTGGTCTCTGTAGCCAATCTCAAATGCATTTTTTACTTCTGCAAGATCAAAACAGCCACAAATCCTGTGAGTAAAGAGACTACACCTTCGTAAAAATTGTCAATAAAAAGTCACACACAGCAACTACTCTCATCGCCCCCTGGGCTGGGTAGTTCAAAGGCTGGTTAGCTTTAACCCTTGGGTTAGGCCAAAACTCAAGCAGTAACTTCTTCTCTAAAGGAATAAAATACTGTTTAGAACTTCCACAGAAAAAGTTTGTCAGTTACAAGTTCGAGCTCAAAACAGTCTCCGTGTAAGTTTGAAAACAACAAACCCGGTTAATGCTAGCCCAGGGTTAATTACCATGGCAACCAATAGGTGAAGGTAAAGGTATTTTTATTTAACGTCAGTAGTTCCTTCAGCTGTCAGAGAGTGCTGGTATCAATGGAAGCCGACGGTGCGCTCTTTACCCCCTCCCTCTGTTAGTGCCCCGTTTTACGGGTATTCAAAGCTACAGCTACACTGATCAGAAGAAAGTCGAAACAGGCGTGCAGTCAGTGGGAATCGAACTGGGGACCTCTAGCTCCGAAGGCCCGCACTAACCAACTGAGCTATATGCCTATGCGGTTTTGTTAAGGAGTTAACCCTGGGTTAAGTTTCTCTCTGGGCCCTGTAGGGTATATATGTACAATGGGCACCCATAGATCCCAAGTACCAACCATTCACATCTAATGAGTTTCACAACTCAACGCAACACTCATCCTTCCTGTTCCCTCCCTCATACAACACACATCCTTTGCATCCTAAAAGTCAGTCTTGAACAATAACTATACAAACCGTGAGTGTCCTCCAGATCATTGACTTCAACCTTTCTAATAAAGTATTTTTCCTTGAGTCTGTATTCAGGTGATGGGCCAGTCAGAGCGTGGCGTGTGTTCTGCAATGCAGCATTCAACTTAGTATCAAAAGGTACTCGGTCACATAAAAGTTGCTTTGGTAATTAACTAGTCATTTTGTCTCAGAAGTGGTCAGACTGCAATCAAAGCATTTCTTGACATTTTGAAATCCTGTAGTAATTGACCTGATCAATAATTATTTCTCTAACTGGAGCAGGAGGTGATTAAGCAACTAATAAAAACTACTCAGATTCAGTTCCATGGAGAGTTAAGCCTACTAACAAGACATTCTGTTCAAAACATTTCAGAAGACTACATCATACCTGCTTGCAGCATATCAGCAAACCATCAAGAAGAAAAATGTATCTTTCTGTTGACTAAAGAAAAAACACCAATAATATTATTTCCCCTGAAAGAAGACTAGTGGTTATACATCTCTTTTAAATGCATTTAAAATCAAATAAATTGAAGGTTGTTAAAATAATTTACGTTTATCAGTAACTAGATTTTTTCCAAAACTAACATTTTGAGGGTTAGCCCCAAAAAGTTGTTTAAACATTAAATCAAGATTCTTTTAGTCAACCTTTTAGTTTTATTTCCTTAGTGCTTTTTACCCCATTTCCAAGGGGAGACTGGAACGAGTTAAACAAAAAGCCCCATATATTTTGAAGAAAACTACTTTTTTGCATTGTTTTTTTCTGACATGTCATCGACAGCTCAACATTCACTAGAATATGACAAAAATGTGTAAACAATTTAAAATTTTTAATAACACGCAGTAAAGATGCGCAATGCAAAACTGGGGAGTTATCTTAACTGCATTTCTTTCAACTTTCAAAAAATTATACATCAGTGTAAACCAGTGATCTTTTAATTATCTTCCAGACAACATAATCACTTTAAGTAAGAAAGCTTCAATATTTTATCCATGTGCATTGTGCTTGCTAGTTTGCATGTCCATTCAATGTCTTTTCAGAAGAAAATTTAATACTCAGTGGCTTCTACATCAAGAATTTAATCATTTTTTCTTAAAAATCCAAGGTCATATAATTATTACAGTGTAACTTCAATTTCTGCAACAAGAAGCAGCAGAATAATAAATAACTGTAGACACAAAAATAATGATTAATACTGCTTTGAAGTGAAAGATTGCATTTATTTTCCTTTTTAGCTGCTTGGCAAAATTTAAGAAGTTTGTCTCAAAAATATTTTAATGTGTTGAGTTGGTATTTCCACTTTGACAGCTTTCATTTATTTAATTCATGACTTCTGGTGTTAAATTTTTGGTCAATTTAAAATTACATCCCCATGTTTTAATTTAAAGTGCAAAGTTTAGTTCAAGTCCATGGGGGGAGGGGAGGGGGTGAAGGTGGTTGTCTCAGTAAGAACAATTTAGATACTAAGTTTCTCAAGCTATACATTACATTACAATAAATTATTTGGAATGGTTTCTTGCACATTGTGTACATATTTATTCCTAACATTAACTTCAAACAAGAAAAGTAATTGCTTGCAAACCTTTCCATTGGAGTGAACTTTTCCAATACTTCCATCTATAAAAAGAAACACGAACAATGGGGCTTAATCTACCAATCGAAACCCAATAATTAACTTACATAACACACACAAAATAAGACATTTGGTATCAAACTATACAAAATTATAATTAGTTACATGGGGTAAGGCCTAAACGCCAATTGCAACTTGCCAATTTACTCGCCAATTGCTAAGTAAGTACTTAATTTCTACTCAGTTAAGACTAGAACTGAAAACACCGCAATAAAATAATGTTCTTACTAATGTAATTTCAGACAAAATTGAATTTCAAGCACATTATTTAAAACTTTGTCACACATACAGAAGTAAGGGCCATAGTGAATAATCTATTTTGCTCTCAGAATTCTTCTTTTCCAAGATTTCTTGTATGAAAACGAGCTATCCAGAAGCCATTAACTAACCCACACCAACAGAAATAGCATCATTAAGGTCCCGGTAACACTGATCACACAGAAACTTAACTGACACATGGCACAGCATACGAAGGGACAAACCAATCACAGATGAAAAAAAAAGTAAAACCCTGAGAAAATCCAGTGAGTAGTATCTAAAAAAGCTATCCACAGTCTGAGACATCACCTGGTAAAAACTAGCTCAATGGAATTCAAACATAATAGTTTATAACTTTCAACAATAATCAATAAACTACCATGGACATTTATAATTATTAATTTGAAGTTCATTAAAATTTTAGTACTCAATGATTACAAGATTTTTCATTTGGTGCACATGGATGTTCTCAAGCATAATACTTATAAAGATAATAAATTATACTTTATAAGAAAAAATGTTAAAAATGCTTTCCAAAAATTAATATTAACAGCACTCAGGAACATTTAAAACTTTTTGTGTTACAAAAAACAATTTATTTAATAATAATTATATACTTTTGGTCCAAAATGCTAATGTTTCTTGAAACTGGACAAAAACATATTTTGTGTAAAAACTTAGGTTTAATTTAAACATTATACCAATGCAAGTTGACCATCAGCAAAGCTAAAGTACTGGTTATAGTAACTAGGAACAACTGTCGAACAATTACCTTTCATCAACTCAGAGCAACTTTGGGTGATGTCTCTTCCCTACAAAGAGGAATTGAAAAACTTAAACTAAGTGTTTCTCACTTTGCTCCACCACATACTTCATGATAATGAAATCTGAAACAGACTTGCTTAAACAAGAGAAGTTCATGATAAATAAAATTAATATCTTTAGCATGACATTAATTCTTTGTTTATGTCCTGGCCAGTCTGGAAGTTTGGTCTGTTTGTAAAGCCAACCTCATGCTACCCGTTCTTCCTGGGATGGCAGCTCATAGGCCATGATGGGCTGTGCAAAGCTGCTGCTTAGGCGCCGTGATGTAGCTTGGACTAACATTGATGAGATGTATCATTCTCAAATCAGATTCAGACTGCCGCAGAGGGAAAACAAGTAGACCAGCTTTTGCAAGTTGCTGTTGCTCACAATCATCACTAACCCCCCTTCCCAATAATGTACTACAATAAATTTAGAGTGGGGGTGTGCTTGCTGCAGGTACCCCAAAACCTGACCCCGTTCTTAATCAAGAAAAGCTGCAGAATGAGACCCTGTTATTAACAAACACTGAATGCATTTAAATTCAAATTACTCAGAACAATGGTGATATAATTATAATTTTCTGGCCCTGGCTTTCCAAATAGCTTTCCTTTTGTAAACTAAAAAGATTATTTATAATAAGTACTTATAATAATAAAAAAAACTACAGTAACCGTTCTAATTGAAGCGCTCATCTCATTTAAAAGCCAACAAAATGAATAATTTTGTGTTTTCCCCAATTTTTAGTGCCATACAAAAAAATAATTTTTTTCTGGCGCCAAGTCTTTTAAAAGAGAAAATTTCTAATCATTTTGCGATAAATAATTCTAACCGAGTTATGCCTGTAATAACTTTGGAAACTATGATAACAACCTCATTGAAGTTTTACCTTCTGATTTTAAAATGAAATGCTATACAGTACCAAAAGTTTAGCAAACACAGTGAAAACAGTGGTGCCTATTTGATGCAACACACGCTGTCATCATGTCCACAGCCACTAAAGTGGAACATTTTTACTGCATAGATGTCATAAAATGTTATAAGTTTCACAGCACATTCTTTGAAAATAAACTTGAATTGATGTGTTATCATTTGTCATGATTTTAATCATTTTAGTTAAGAAACTTAAAAATACAAGAATCTATGAATGAATACATTTCTCATAACAAGCACTGAGCAGATTTGGAGTAAAAAACAAACTGTATCGGAATTCTGATCCAGGCTTGTGACCTCTAATCCCTACACTTTAAGGTCATCTTTTATATTTTAGACTTCTGCTTTTAGAGAGGGGAAATCTTGAACTCAGGTGTTGTTTTAAAAAAATTAAGGATTTAAAAGTACTATTACATAGTTTTTCATGACAATAGCATGCCAGTTCAGATATGGCAAAAATGAAAAAAGTATAATTAATTTTTGTTTTTGTTCTCCGCACATTCTTACTTTGTCAGGAAAGTCAGCAATACAACCTCTTTTGCAATAATTAAGCAAGTGTCTCTTTTACCGTACCAATCGCTTCTCTCTTGTTAACTATTCTGATTATTAAGCGCCCCTCCAATTATTTATGTGCCCAAAGGATAAAATTTATTTTATTTGTATCCCAATTAAGAAACAATTAAAATCTGAAATCATTCTTTTCTGGTGCTTAAATTAGAATTACGGTATGCCAATTGAAAACATTTTTCTACTCTACGGGTTGAACAAAAAGAAGGATTGATTCAAGTTTCAGTTTTACAACCTATACTTTTAGCATCTACAATGACTCAAGATTAAACTACATTAAGCAAACTAACTCAACTTCTGCATTTCTTAAGTGATTGATAAAATGTTGTGAGTACTTTGTGTCACCAAATTTCATGCAAATTATAAATACTTATCAAGTATAAAGTCTCAACAGAGTGAAGCTGTTCAGTTCAAGATGTACACTCTTCAAATCAGTTTTGTACCATATCACAACACCCCTTGGCCAACTGAAGTGATTAAAATGGCACTGACTGTATCTAAAGTACATTTGAAAGGTTTTAGTTTTACACTAGTACTTTCAAGTACTATCATGTTCAGTTAGTGGATGAATATAGGGCATTAATCATTACAAACTTGTACTAAAACATATCTCATTGTATTCTTACTGACCTCCCACCCATCAATATTCTTTTGAAGTTCACTCAGAAATGCAGAATTAGACTTGCCAGCCCAGGAGCGTCTTTTTGCAGCCCTTGAAAATTTGTCTCTGAAAAATAGAAGTGTCTTATCTATGAGAACCCTGATACACATTTCTATAAATTTTACAAGCTGGTAGCTATATAGTGTGAACAGTTTATCATTTCACACATATTAAGACCTCTGAAAGGGTAACAGCTGTGACAGGGTTTAAGTTTAACAAATAAGAAAGTAACAGCTGTGACTAAGTCTACATAGTTAAATTACTTAATAATTAACAATACAAAGAAAAAAAAGTTACTTTACATCTATCAAAAGTGTCTTGATTGAACCACTTGGGAAGGAGTGAGGGGGGAGTGGTGCTTAAGATAAAACAACAGAAAGAAAAAAAACTATCATTATGTCCTAATTGCAGTAGGCCTCTTGCAGTTTGATGTCACCTGTGAAAAATGACAAAATGATGTTCAAAATGGAAAAGACAGGTTTACGTTGTTTAGAAGGCATAGTTTCAATTCCCAATGTTTAGTTCTTATGACAGCATATAATTTTATAAAATCAAAACTATTTTCTCTAAGGAAGTGTATGTGAAAATGGTACTGTCAAGCATATCAAGGATTTCAACAAATCAATGTTCGAACTAAACGCTTGCCCATTTGCCAGCAATGAGAAGTTTTTCAAATGAGCAAACAAAATTTCAGCTTTTCTAAACACTAGTTGCTTGGTGTGGCAACCAGAAGTTTTATATTTTAGTGAACATTTTGAGAATCTAAAACTTCTGCTTTAAAACAAGTCGGCAAAATTTTACAGTTTCAAATGCAAACAGATATCCCTGCAACCTCAAAAAGTCTAGTTTCAAGGGCAAAAATACTTTACTGTGATCGCTCCTGCCTGCAAGGATTATGAAAACTACAGAAACATTCCATGTACATTTGCAAACAAAGCTGGCATATTTGTGCACAGTATTGTAAATAAGCAAGTGAAATGAATAGTTCTTAATAAGTTACATAAGTTATGACTTGTGGGTGAGATTACTGCTCCAGAAAACCTTATATTTATATTTATAATTTATAAGAGCATTATCAGTAATTTAAAAAAACAGGAAATCTTTCATTTATATTACTGTTGACGATCCCTGCAGTTTTACCATTTTTAGCACAAATACAGTAGTACATTACTTTCTAACATCAGAAAAGTTTTTAGAAAAACTTGTCACACAGAAGACTTAAGCACAGTTTACCCTTTCAGTTCAGTCTGTTTTCAACATCTAACTTCTCCTTATAAAACACATACAAATGATTAAGGCATTTATTTTCATTGATAATGAGAAAATGAGATTTGACCAAACAATGAAAGCAAGTTACTGAAGATGAAAAGTGAAATTCTTACAAACTTGTCAAATGGGAAGTTTGGGCTCTAGTAGGGGGAATTTATCAATAAAACTGGCAGGGACAGAAAGAGTTAACACTTGATATGTTATGATGCCAGTTAAGCTTACAGAGGTTCCCTTATCGTTCCTGCCTGTGTTCCAGATGAGACAATTCTTTCCATTGTAGTCTGTAAACTCTTTAATGCACTCTGGGCCTATGGCAAAAACAATAACAGATCAAGGTAACCCTAATAATCCAACAATGTGCTCACTTTCTAAGCCTCAAACTAAGCTGAAGTGAAATATCCACAAATTCCACCATAGAGGAACTGAGTTGTTTTAAAAATCAAACAATACACAGAGTTCTGAGTAACACCTTTTCATGCTCAAATTTGTGATAACTTTATTTCAGTTTGTGGCTAAGGCTGAGCATTATGTGACAACAGTCTACTTTTATCGGCAGAATCTTAAGTGGGAAAAGGGTCTATTTCAAAGGGTTACTCATTATTATTAACTTCAAATCACTTTTACTCTCACCAACTAGGGAATTAACAGATAAATTATGAAAATCAATACATAAATCTCTAAAAACATCTACAGTAGCCATTTGCTTGAATTCTTTAGGCGTTTTAAGCTGTGTCTGCTTTGAATAGATTGGTAGCTCTGTTAGACAAAAAATAAAAGCACAACAACACATATGGCTGTCACACAATTATTACTTAAGGTGTGTGTACTGAGTAAAAACTAGCAGGGTTTTTTTATAATAATTATAATGACAACTTATTCAGCTGCCTCAGCCCTCTAAAACTTATTGTTTAGCCATACCCCTAAGAGTTAACTGAGACCCTGGCTTTTGCTGACAAGCACCAACACCAAGACCATCCAATTCTATTTTTAACTCAAGAGCTTTTATTACTGTTTACCTGTTCTAAGCTTTCTTTATCATCCTCATCAGGAGAAGTTTTCAGCAGCAGCTGCAACAACAAAACTCCTTGAAGTCAAACTTTGTTTTTTGGCCAGCAATTGTTACTAACAATAGTTTCCTGTTTCAAGTAACTTAATACGGTGGAACCTGGATTCTTTGATACTTGATCTAATGATATCCTTGATTTTTTGATAGTGTTTCTTTCTCCCAACAAAAACACAGTAAAATGTGAAAAAAATGATATAGATATTCATTGTAACATGTACAATATCCTCGATTTTATGATGCAAATCTATTCTCCCAAATGTTAATTTGACCTCATAACATAATTTGACCTCATAACCTCTTGCTATGAACAAAGAGTGACAAACACAGATGTTAGAGAAAATAAGTGACAAACTTAACTTCAGGGATACTTTTCGAAAATTTGTAAGCAAAATGGCTATGAAAGAACACATTGTATTTATGAAGTGTGATTCAGTGACTCGTCTAAATTGCAGTGCAGTACAGTGTTTGAAATTATGTAACAATGAATGAAGTATAAGTGATACATATTAATGTTTACATTATTACCCAGCATACAAAAATGATAATAAAAAGATCAGTCTAACTCAACCTTGATACAAAAATAATTATTTTCAATAACTGTGCCACTGAGTGTCTCTTTGCATCGATACCTCGATTTTACAATTCTTTTTTCTCCTCCAGAGGCAATTTGTAAAATCCAGGATTCACTGTACCTGCTTATGATATACATTTTTACATGTATACAGCATTCTAATTAAATTGGGCCAGACCACTTTGGTTTCTAAGGAAAAGCAGAAAAAAGACTAAAAAATGACCCAGAAGTCTTTTGCTTCAAAAAAAATTTTTAATGACCAACAAAATAACTAAAATAAGTGAGGAGGCATTTTAAATATTTTTTGGCAGCTGTCAGACAAAAAATATTTATTCTGATTTTTGATTCCAATAAATTGCACACATTGTATAAATATCCAAAGTTACTGTAAAAACAAGGTTTGTAGAAGTTTATGCACAATAAACAAATTATTTCATCAAACAATGATACAGTATAAATATTTTCTTAAAGGTACCTTCATGAGGTCAAAATATTCTAAACAGTGATATATTGGCGTCATCAACAACTTGGGCAAACAGTACTGCACAGTCTCTTTGAGTCCAACCTCTATTGACTGGGAAGAAAGTGTTCATAAACATTAACTATTAATAATTAATAAGAGGTTATAAATCATCAACAGTAGAATAGTAAGTTGTAAATTGTGTCATAACTATTTTTTACATCATTTTATAATCTTTATTAACAATCAGGTGTGGATCTAGTCTTCAGAAGGGGGAGCCGTAAACCTCAAGGCTCATCCTTTGCGACAATCACTGGACCAGGGCTCGAAATTGTGACCAATACGGTCGCCAATGCGTCTAACTTTTTCTCCTTGGCGACTAAATATTGACATTAAGTCGCCAATTTGGCAACCTGAATTTCACAGGATTCAGATGTACAATAAAGCACTAGAGTTAAAATAAACCTCTTATCTCATCCTGCTTTGCGTTCGTTGTAAAAGATTGGGCCAAATTGCACAAAAAAAGCCACATTTCCTCCAACCTTTACCAACTTCTGTTCGAAATATTTTCCGCGACGCCAATAGTTTCTTTCTTGGAACCGCAGGTGCAGCATTTTGCAAAAAGACCGCTGAAGAGAAGTGTTTCACTTTCGCATGGTTCCGCGTGAACACATGCGACGTCTTAAATCAGCATGGAGAATAAATTAGTAAGCAAGGAAGATTTAAAACATTTAGTACATACTTCTCACTTTGGTAATGAAGAGGATGCCAAAGGGTTGCTTTACATCAAGCAGAAAGTGTTTGGAGAAATAACTTTGTCTGCTCCTGAAATCCTCATGCCACAGCTTCCAGAGGATGTCTTTGCTTGGCAAGATTGTTTTGTAGAAGTATATCATTTTTTTTTTCGTCTTTAAATTGTACGAATGTGTTCCACGCCATACTGAATGATACTAAACATTTTCAAAAAGTGGAACCCAAACATTATTTTGATTATACAAACTGGCGACTTAGAGTTTGCATCTGGCGACTATACTTCTTCAGTTGGTCGCCAAAAGGTGACATAACGATTTTTCCAATTTCGAGCCCTGTGGACACAGATCATATAATGGGAGAGGGGGGGGGGGGGAGCACGCTAAGATTGCGCAAAGAATGATCCGATGAGTGCCAAAGGCTCTCTAGGTGGGTCCAGGGAAATTTCAGCAAGTTGCATCCCAGCAAAATTTTGTCAATTTTTTTATCATCAATATCTGTTGGCTTCAGCAAAATCATTGGTATATATATATATAGGATACATGGAATTTTCAAATATATAATATCACGGTGACGAGCCAGATGTTACGAACAGGCAGAACCAGTTTCTCATTCATGATTGAAAAAAAACATCATGATCATTGTTTTTGTTAATTTCTTAGAATGGATAAAAATGTGTTTCAGCTACCACCTTTTTTTTATTAAGTGATTGTAAAAACTATATTACTACATTTTGCCGAAAGAAAGCCCAATAGAAAAGTAAGTCATATAACTTCCCCTTACATAATAATTTAAATAACTATGTAAAAGAAGTTATGAAAGTTAACCTGAGAAACTTAATCTACATATTTGCACCATCATACCTTGAAATACTCAGCAACTTGAGGTCTCGCCAACAGCTCGTTTAGTTTGCCACCAATACCTAAATGCCTGTAAAGCTTACTGGCCAAAGCTGTTTGCTCCCGAGCATAGGTCTCATACACTTCAAACTCAGCTCCCTAAAACCAATGAAAAAACCTGGTTTATTTTATGTGACCCAAGTTGAGAAGAACGTACAGGTGAAAAAAGCTCTTACCCAAGTAGAATTGAGCCAATCACAACCTTGGGAACAGCATTTGGAATTATTCCAATATTCTTAATACTTCTAAAGGCCCTGTTCATTCACTGCACGATTGTCCAATTTAATGTTGACAGATTTATTTCAAAGCTCTCCATGTAACAAAATCTGACAATGCTCCGATGTATGAAATGAATTAACTTCATCCTAAGAATTGAATTCATCCATAATGTTTTATTCATCTCTTAAAGACAGATAAAGTATCTTTACAGTATCTCGTTTCAGACATCAGCTCAAATCACCAAAATCCTCACCTGGGCTGGTCGAATTAAAATTTGTCCTCTAAATTGGACAGCACTTTATGTCGACCAATCAAAAAAACAAATAATTTAATTTAATTCATCAGAATATGTCAGGCCATATGTTATAATTTATACCCAAATGAATTACCTGATTGTATGCCATACAAGCATGACATTAATGTCCTGTTAACATTACTTACTTACCTCTGCCATTTCTTCAAAGCATTCGCCAATGGCAGCTGGCTTTCCTTCATCAGCACTATCGATTGCTGCTTCTAACAAGCCCATAAAGGTTACAGAAAAATCATAGATTTCTTGGATGTTGCTAAACATGGTATCGATGTCCTACCAAAGAAAAACAAGAAAGATCTGAACACAAGTTCCTTTACAACTTGCTTGGTACACGTCAAAACAGCAAGCATAGGTGATAGGGCATTATAAATTATAAATCCTCCACCTTAAGTTCTAGGATGTAGAAAGATGGCTTAATGAAAGTGCCTATGAAGTGAAAAATATTTTTGTACAGTTGAAAAATAATAGCAACTCCAGAATTGTACAACAAAACTTGGTAATTTCATATTTAAGCGTTTTGAGTTTGGCTATTTATTTAGAATTTGTGAAATAACGTTTTGCATATGTCTAGCAATTTAGAATTAAAAAGTTCATGACAATTATCCAATGATGAATATGACAAAACAGATTCTGAAAAATGAAGTAAATCCCTTTGAAGACAAACCACAAGATGCTGATGAAGTTGATGGCCTTAGCTTATGGCTTCATTAGTTCAGAAAAGGTATGAGTAAAAAGCTTCCACTAATTCTCGTTATGTAATAATGCAATTTATTTTTTTATTCATACCCACTTTCGAATTCTCAATTGCTAGACACACAGTATTATCTCAGGGTGCTCACAATCCATATGCGAAACCTGACATTCAGTACTACTAACTCTAGTCAATCTTACCTCCTCAGTGAAGAGAGTTTTGGCTTTAACAAATGGGGCTTTGAAAACCTAACAAAACATACAAAATGTGTTAGATAAAGAAGATCAGCCTTGAAGATTACTCATCAAGAAACTAACTTACTTATTGTATGGGTAAGAAACAACTTTCTCAAACTCCACAGCAAAACCCAATATAAAAATAAATATAACTAATAATAAGTATAACTAACATATACATAGATTGCAGTCGACTTAAACTCATTACGCCAATTTTTTTTAAGAACATTTAGATGTACAAGGACTTTTTTAAACTATGGCAGCCAACATAAGTTATTATTTTGAAAAAAATGTATGTCATGTAAATCTAGGATTGACCCACAAACCTTAATGATCATATTAAGGCTCCTGATGTACTTGGCTTCGTCAATCAGCATGGTGCGAACTACTTCATCATAACTTGTACTTGTTTGACTCTGAGTCTTTAAAACATATAACTGCATGTTAAAACAAATCCCAGAGCTGACTGATTACAGAGTTAAATAAAAACATCAATTCAGTCTGCCTTAGTTTTGTACAGTTTAACATACACGCACATATTGTAGCAAATATACCAATAATAATTATGCTTGTAACTGCATGTACCATACCCACACATATAGGTATATACACATTTACCTCCTCTTCAACCTGGGTTTCCATGTCATCTGGAGGATGAAACATGTCCATCAAAACCTTAACAGAAAACAATGAGATTTTTCAATACAAGTTTCTACAAACATTGGTTAGTTTTTCTAGTTGTTCATTTGGTAATAAAAAGCTTAGTCTGTAGTTTTGTCCTTCAAGGATTGAGGACATCCTACAATTTCGTACCCAAGCTCTTCCTGGTTACAAGGTTAGTTACCCATAGAATCCATCACAAAACCCAGTAAACCACTACAAAACAAATGTGACAGTCCATGTGAAAACCAACCTTCTTGAAGCACGAACGCATTCCCCTTCATTGCAAAAAATGCTGCAAACAAAGCAAAGAAATACCAAACACGCATTCGAATGCATGAACGCATTCAAGGTTAATTTTGTGAATGCAGTTCGTTTTTAGGCAAATGCAGTTCGTTTTATGAAGAACATAGTTGGTTTCTTGAAGTACGTGGCTCATTTAATAAGTCAAGAAAACAGTAACCAGTCAGTTAAAATTTGGGTCTCATTGTCGGTACGCTCTATTTGCAAGTCTTTTCATTCTATGAACTCAAGTAAAATGCCATCGCTTTGTTCACTTTTCAATGTATGTAGCGTAGTTTTTACCAGAATAGTGGCAAAGTAAAGCTTCAGGTTAATGATCAGTCCAGAAATGTGGATTTTTAGTGGTAGTATTTTTTTTGTGACTCAATAGCGGCCTTCTAACAACAGGAAGTTTGATGCATGCTTGTTGTTATTCCACAATTACAATGTTGAAACTGCCCCAAACATTTTTGTGAATAAAGTTTACCCATTTGGATGTGATTTTGTGTTATGAAGGTATTTGTGAGGCTGAATTTTTTGTTACAAACTTTTCTGGGTCTGTGCATTTTTCATGTCCTCATTTTGCCCTGGCAGTGAATGAACGACGAGATGATAATTCCGACATTTATATACACTTTGGAACTTTTCAATGGTTTACCTTTTAGTTGATTATAATTATGCATTTATTTTTATTTTCTCTAATTTGCTCAATGTTTATTTAGAGCTATATAGACTCAAAGATTCTCGTATTTTTAAGTTTCTTACCAAAAAGTAGTTAAAAATCACGTTAAATCACATATTACCCGAGTAAATTTATTTACGAGGAGCATGCTCTGTCACGTCAATAAGCACCGCTGTTTTCAACGATTTTTCCAAATTTCAGCGAATTAATTTTAAGTGTATAAAACCGTGGGTTCGAGTCAAACCGTAACTTAAGAGAACAGAAATCCAAACTGAAATCGAAGAGCAATAATAAACTATTTTTATCATCAAAGTGCGAGCAGATTTTTTTCCATGAAATACATAATTATACTAATTTAATTCAAAATACATTTTTCAACATTTTCGACATATTATCAATATTATGTGTTTGTTCAAAAGCGATAAACATCTTTTGTTTACAATTACTATTTCCATTTCCTTGAAGAACCATGATTTTTCCGCTTCTATACTTGAGATTTTTAATCAATTGGTTATTATTAAAACTACAAGATAGTTAGTTCTAAAATTAACTTTACGCAAACATCATTCAGTCGTTCACTCGTTCTAGTTGCGAACAAGATTTAGCAGAAACTAGATTGAAATTTAAAAGAATTCTTTTTAGTTAGTGTACCAAAACATTGACCACTATTAGGCACTAAGCAGTTGGCGCTTTCTTATGTGTAAAGTTGTTTTTGAAGACGAAAGTTGTAGTGTAACTGTCAACAAAATTTACGTAAATTCAGCCACATACAGCCACCCGTGATCCGCTTCATCAATCAAATAAGTGTGAGAGCAAATCTTCCGTGAAACAGGAACACTTTAATCATATTTCATTTGCAGCGATAGCCGATAACAAAGCCTTACACACATGTTGTTATTTGAAGCTCAACTCGTGAAACAAATGATTGACAGTTTAGACCGCACAAACGGGCATAAATGCTATGCCAATCATGTCCACGTTATGCCTTTAATGTTCCAAAACTCTGTCAGTTCACTTCCAGACATTCAAAGACAAAGGGCATAAAAATTATAGAATAGTTCAAATTAATTCGAATTGGCGCTGCATTTAACAAAGGCTCATGTTCTGCTAGAAAGAATCGAGATGCTTACTAAGTCGCTGCGTGTTCTTATTATTTTTCGAACTCAGTGTTTGTAGGCAAACGCACCACCATATTTTAAATTAAAAAACGAATGCAGGTTTTTTTACGAACAATTGCAGAGCTTGTTTTTTCGATCTCAGAGCTTGTATTTTCGAATGCAGGGTTTGAATTTTCAAACGCACGGCTTGAATTTTCGAACACAGGGATTTTTATTTCAAACACAGTCCTGCGTTCATTTGAAATTAGTGAAACGCAGGAGAATGCACTAAGATTTAAAAATGAACACATGCAAGCAAATACAGGGTTCGCTTTTTCGAACGCAGGTCCGTTTTTTCTTTCGCGTTCGTGTTTCAAAAGGGGCGGCTTTCGCATGGACTGTCACAAATGAAATAAAATAACTATTTTAAGCTTCACTTTCTATAAGAAACAGCTAGTGCAAATTATCAGTGTCTTGAAATCCATTTAATATCTGGTCCCACAGCTTTCTAACCAGCAGGTCTATTGTACAGGTAACAGGTAACTGGTAAAGAGTAACAGGTAACGGGTTACAACGGATAACAGGTAACGGGTAACAATGGTAAACGATTATTCTTTACTACAACCACATATGCTGGGACCACAGTTTACAAAATAAATTCAAAAGTAATCACTTCTCTATATGCGGCCTCATGTGACAACATGTGTGCAGCCCGTGGGTCAGCACATGTGTCGGCAGCTCTTGCGTTCAATGGACAATCTGAAATATTATGAGTTTAAATTGGTATCCATGTGTTCCACTATAAATCAGGACAAAAACTGTTACCCGTTACCTGTTACCTGTTACCCGTTACCTGTTAATCATTACCTGTTACCTGTTATCCATTACCTGTTATCCATTACCTGTTACCCATTACCTGATACCTGATACCCATTACCAGTTACCTGTTACCCATTACCTGTTACCTGTTACCCATTACCTGTTACCCGTTACCTGATACCCATTACCTGTTACCTGTTACCTGTTACCCATTACCTGTTACCCGTTACCTGTTACCCGTTACCCACTGCCTCACTGAACAGACTAATACTGTATGTCATGTCGTGCAGTCATCAATGTATAACTACTGACAGAGCTTTCCATAGTGTACAGAACAACAGAAGTGACAAGTCACTACCAACCTTGTCAGCAAACAAAGCCACTCTAATGTCTTGACATGTGATTGTTTCATGCCTAATGTTTTTAACATAGTTCCCAGCCAACTGAAATTAAAGTTGAAGTTAAAAAAACCACAATGTTTAAACTAAGCTTGAAATGAAAAAACCAAAATAATGATTTTTAAAAAAAGGAAAAAAGAAGCCACCTTGGGGCTTCTTCGAAATTACTTAATTTCTTTTTCTTGAAATAACATGGCTACTATATCAACGCACGGGGTATTTATGAGTAATTAGTATTTGCGGATGAAGATAAGCCTTTTTAAATAGGAGGTAGTTAATAATTAATGCAAATGCCAAAAAGACTTTCTAAAGTGGGACCTGATTATTAAGAACCTTCAAACTTTCAACTAATGCAGTTTTTCACTCAAGAGGTTATTTCAAAAGGTTGGAGTTTTTCCATAGGAAAAACTCAAACATAGTGCATGCTACAAGTATTTGAGAGCAACCTAAAATTTGCATAAAAAATACATACATTCTAACAAGTTGCTTGCAAAGATGAGAAGGTCATGAAATTACCATTGATTAATTTATATGATGAGCATTAAATAATGGCTGATAAATGTATGTGGAGAACAGATTAATGTTGAATAAATTAACATGGATTTTTTAAAAAATGTATTTGTTAATTTCATGTAATAAGGTAGTAATGTTATCTTACCAAAACAGAAAACTAGCCTGCTTGCTCTATTCAGTTATAGAACCACACATTAATTTTTTATTCCACAAAAGAAATGCTGAGAGAAAAACGAGCTGCAGACAAGTTTTTCTTGCACTTCTTGAGTGAACAGTGTTCCCAAAATGTCCCAGAGGAGAAGGTTAAAGCTTCAATGTAAACAATTGAATTCCAAAGGAGCAAGACAAACTGTAACCCTGTTATTTTAAGGTGCCTTGCAAAGCCCAGATCACACTGCCCTAAAAGTCACCAGATACGATAAACAGCTGCTTGCTAAAACTTGTGTTCAATTTTGAACTAAAACTAACTTTCTCAAAAGAACCATGATATTTCTTGTTTAACATGTGGAAGCTAACAAAACCTTTTTGGGTAAAGATTAATCAATTTTCTTCTGTGTTAGTTGGAAGTGGTTTTGCAACTTTTGTAAAGATGTCTAAATCACTGAAAGAGATTGCTCATTTGGCCACCAGCCGGCTAGTTTTGAGAAGCCTGAGTGAACTTAAAAATTCACAAGTGGGTCTATAACTGAACAGAATTTATATAGTACAAATTTATATAGTTATATATTTTTTACAAAAACTATTAAATGCATCGGCGAGTAGCTAAAAACGTGCTGATGCTCAGAAGAAAAGCTAACACTTGAAATGTCAGCTTTTCCTATCATCTCATGGCAGCAATAATTTATTCATCACATAATACTACAAGTTGAACAGAGTACAGCTAGACAAATTTTCTTTTTTTTTTATAAAATATGCCTTAAGAGACAAGTCAAAAAGGAGGTTTTTAATTGTATGTGAATTACACACCTAACCACTTTTTTCTGCCGGTTCATTCTTTTTTGGTTTTAAAGTCGAGTTTGAAAGAATGATTTCAAGGCGAAATCTGCCTCTTGACTAGGTTCAACATGACTTTTTTTTCGATAGTTAATTGGCAATCCTTAAAACAAGGTAAGCAAGTCAATTAGACCACAGTGTTGTTTTATTAAGAATTAAAACAATGCTGTACAGCCAATCAGAATGTGCAGTATGTCTGCTTTATTTTATAATGATCATTATAGAAACCTGAAGGCCGTTCTGGCAGAAATACAGTAAGTTTATTCATTTTAAATCTATAATTATGTACGCTCAACAACTGATTGAATTAAAACATTCATCACCACCATCATCACCATCATCATCATCATCATCATCATCATCATCTTTCTAATCACTGTTGTAGCTCCACAAAAATTGAGGAAATAAAAACATAAAAAAAGTAAACTCCAGGCTCACCTTCAGAATATCAGCAGATATATATTCCATTACAGCCAAAATATATATGGACACCTGGTATTCAACCTTGTAACCCAGTAAATCCTGGTACAAGACACAAACAAAACAACCTCAGCAAACAGTTTTTCAGCTTGGTACAGGGTCAAATAATTCTCAAAACAATAAGGGATAAATATATTGGAATTATATACTTTCTTAGGAGGTGCAGGCTTGAACTAAACAGGTTATTTATAAATAATGGAATTATTACATGCCCTTTTTATGAGATACAGGCTTTGATCAATCAGGCTAGAAATACTAGGTGAAATTATCCACTTTCTCATACAGTAGATACAGTCTGACTAAAACCAAACAGTTATGATCTACTTAAAAAACTGATAGTTTTAACCTTTGCCATAGGAAGTTTTCAAAGGTGCTGTTTTGTTTTTTGTGAGGATATTGGTGTCACAATGGCTACTAACATGATCAGCCAAATACAAGAGTTTTCCGCTCTAGGATACGCATGGCGATTTCTTTTTAAAAAGCTGTTTTTTTGTAAGGATTTCATCTAAACAGTAACTTAGTTGGGTGCTTGGGGATACAAATTTTATCTTCTGATGCTGAAAATATTTCTCACTAGTTCGCTTCACTCAATCATGAAAGATACTTTCAGCCCCTCAAGATAAGTTTTAATTTGTATCCCCAATGCAGCCATGCAAAATCTTCATTGTAATACAATAAAATATGATAAAGAAAATAATTATGTCATTTAACAATTTTTGCAATACTTAATAAAATAATGTGAAAGAAAATTTTCTATTACACTAAATTATTGAAACACCACTTCCAACAATGACAATTTTTTAAAGAAAATTATGCCAATAACATAAATAAAACATTGATATATAACAATAACAAAACCACCCAAACTATTATACCACATTACCATCAAATGTTTATAAAAAAGTTAGTAGAAAAACAATTTTCTTTGATCAAGCTATAAAAAACTTTGGTAGGGCTCAAAAATGAAAACAAAACATGACTCTTAGAAACCAAAAAATAAATAAGACTCCATCAGACTATCGAACTAAACCTTTCATTTCTTTTATTGTAAACTATCTATTCCTTGCTGTGTCCTACTTATCTCACCTGTTTACAACATAACAAATATCTTTATTTTTCTTTCTTAGAGTTAATTAGGCAAAATTTTAACATGACTATTTTTAAAACCCTTTCATTCCCAGTCAGATAACAACATCCAACTTCTCCTAACACAAAATATAGAAATTAAGTCATTTGGTATTGAGGAGATTAGAACTGAGAAACAAACCAACCACTTGATCGAAAACTAAATTTCCTTCAAAACTTGTTCAATGAAAAATATGAGCTCCAGATGGGAGTATTTATTGGTTGTTGATCAACACAACAGCGACTGACAGCAATAAGACCTGATTAAATGCATATTAACTGCTTTAAATAAGAACCACATTAATTTCAAAATCTAGTCATACATTTTTTATCTAAACTTTAGAACTTTCTGCAATTATTTTGCAACAACAATGAAGTTTGATACAAAGAAATAAAGTTCATGAGAAAAACTTACACGTGCTACATACATTCATACAAATTTAATAGACTCAATGAATAACTGAGTAGCTAAGTTAGTCAAGACATTAGTAACGTAATCAACTTCCATTCAATATTTGTACACATGTATATTTTATATTAATATCAAATCAAAAAGCGTATGGCCAGTAAATTTTTTGACATCAGGTCGCTTTCAAAACTTTCGATTAACTTAAGTAGTTCGACTTGACACTGCTGAAAAAATCCTAAATGTCAATTTCGTCAAATTCCATTGCAGTCTATCAAGGATTTGAAACTACAATAACGAAAATCTCCGGAACTCAACTCTTTAAAACATTGTTTACACATGGAATATATGACTGAAACTTTTCAAGCTCTGTACCGGTTTCAAAAAGGGAAGCAGGTACACAAGACTTTACAATGAAGTTATGCTGCGACAAAATAGGAGAAGAACAAAATCGCAGATCGGCAAGTTTGAATATTTGTTTCTGATAACTTACTACATTTTACTTTCGTATATTTATAATAGATATCAGACATTGTGAAAGCTGTTGATTACTGGTGATAAAACAAATTCAATAACAACACTTCGGCTTCACCGGGCGTCTCAAATAAGTGCACCATAAAAAGAAATCTTTTTTGGCCAGTAACTACCACCATTATTCTTGCAGTCACATAACCCCGTCTGGTTCACCCAGTTCTCAGCTCTCATTTAATACCGATTCTAAACATGCGACACAAAAGTAAAAAAACGTTTCGAAATAAAACAGTTCAACATCTCAAGGCAAACTTTAAGGAATATATTGAACGCAAGTGGGCTTCGCGGTGAATTCGTAGGAAAGTACCGGAAACCAATCAACTAAGATAAAGAGCTCCAGCTCACCTTAATCAACGGATGTACTTTGTCGACCGGCAAAGCCAGCGGCTTCTTTTTCTTGCCTTTTTCAATTGCACTCTGGGCCTCTGAAGTTGCCCATTTATCAATGGGACTAGGAAGTGTTTTAATAACTCGTTCTTCGACATCGTTAACAGAGTGGGGCTGATTGCCACAAAGATGAGAGAGGAGTTGAACAATCAGTTTTTCGACAAATTCCAGGGCTTCATCTTGGACTGCGAGATCTGGATGGACATCACGTTGAACCTGTATTTAAAGAACGCCAAAAGACAAATTAAGTACCGAGTATGTCCAAATATTTCCTTCTAGTTCGATCTTTTTGACTACAACAATTTGAAACACAAAGTCTTCAAGTTTCATGACTTAACGGACGGTAAACGATTCAATAGATCCTCCCCCCCCAAAAAAAAAATTATATCGTTTCACCTTTCGTAGGCTTGGTACAAAAAGCCCCTTGCATTTGGTTAAACTCTGGTTGTTTTCAAGCTCGGAGATAGGCATAATGTTCCACAGAGATCACATATCACACCACACACTTGTCACAGCCATTTAAAGTGGTTTTGAACTTTGCGATCCATTCCTGGCATTGATAAGTCGTTCCGACACGAATTACTAATGGTCATAATACACCAACAACCATAGACTGGCGTATGTTGCACCTACAGAACAAGCACACAGCAATGGTGCATCGATTCGTGCCTCATGAACAGTTGCTTACTTCGTTTCAAGGAATTCAACCAATAACCAGTGCACAGCAAGAAATAGCAGATGTACAACGAATGCCTAGAACTTTGTAAATCAAAACACAAGTCGCAGAATTCTGTGGAAGCATGCAAAGAATACAGACTACGCATGCGCACAGATACTCAGCCGCTGAAAGCAGTCTTAATTCAGTATTAATTCTTCCAGCTAGCTACATCTGACATGTCAGTTACACTATTTCGGATTACTCTTGTCTTCTATATATTTTCGAAGAGTTTGTTGTCAGGATCGGTCAAAACCCTGTTTTCGCAAACTCAACCCCCCCCCCCCTCCCAACTCATAACAGTCAAACTTTCTGTCCTCCCCCGGCCTTCACGCATTTTGCGCGAGACACAAGCACTTGAAATCCCTCTCACTCTCTCACACATCGCCACGCCATTCTCACGCATTTTCGAAGAAATTTTTGGTAAAGTAAAAACAGCAACGTTAACGCTCTGCTGGTTTTTTCTTTCAATTCGTGTCGAGTTTATTTTCTGACTCAAAGCCAAAGTTGATAAGAGAGTATGTTATCAGTTGCAACATAGGATCTGAATTACTTTGAAAGGCTTATAATGACTCCCTCCCCCACCCCCCACCAGTTCAAGTAACGTACCATCTGAAAAAATTCTCACGCATTCGCACCCATTAATGTCGGAAGGTCTGCACCCAAGCACACATGCACACGCTTAACATATAAAAACACTAAAACACACTTTTCCCCCAATATCAAGAATTATTCAAGTGATTTATAATATTAATGTAATGTAAATACAAGTATTATATGAATAAGTAATGAGTAACACACTTGAACAGGTATATAGTTCTTTTCACAGGCAGCAGGTATTTAAAGATAAGTTTTTCGTTCAAGCTTATTTGTTCACAGGTAGCCCACGCACCCGTCACGCTACTTGAACGCCAACCGAATTTTTGAAAGAAAATTAATGCATGGAAAATTTGAATTTTGTGTAAATATGCTCCAAAATGTAAGAAATCTTTTATTCTTTACTATATTAATTAGTAATTGTAGCTAGTTACATTTGTGTTGCTTCTTGGGGGAATTGAGGTGCAGTTTACTCTTTTCACACTGCGCCTCAGAAAGTCCTTCATTGGCTTCAATTTCTCCAAGAAGCAAGAATCCCCCCTCCCTCCCCCCCCAACACCACCACTCCACCACCACTAATTTTTTGGTCAACAACAACAACTCGTGAACAGGAATTTCATCTATAACGAACTATTACAATTTCTGAATGAAAGACTAATGCAGTTAGATCGACGCTTCGACGGCATTTATTCCAAAGTTGCACTTGATTTTGTCAATCGACTTTGGTAGTTGATCTGTTTTGTACTGCATTCTTCGAGTCTCCTGAATAAACGCAGCTTGTTATCGCGTTTCAAAATACTTGTAAGATTGGCTTTTCAAAATAAATTACCTGAAGATGATGGCAGATTGCCGGCCGTCGAAACGTCGAGCTAACCGCGTTGATCTTTCTTTTAAAACATCGTATCAAAAGCCAATCTCATAAGTATTACAATTTCCACTTAACAAAATTCAAACAAAAACACTTGCACGTGGTCTACTTCTCCACTCAATGCTTTACGCCAGTATAGTGATGAGATCTTAAGAGAGCCTTTGTGACATCGCAATCTTCTTTGAGGGGGGTGGGGTGTTAGAACTGAGTGCAAGTTCGTCGCCCTTTATGATGGAATTAAATGTCCTGGACACCTCTTGCATCTTACATTGAAAACACGCAACATTTTTGAAGCAAGCATTAGAAAATTCTGTAGTCTAAATTTTTGCAAAGAACATGCTTTTCTACACCAAACTTAAACAACCAATAACTTTGAAAAGGCCACAGTAATCGCCCATATGGGACCAGTGGCACGCAAGAGGTCATTTGAACAAGAACACGTAAAGGAACACCTGAGGGCTTTCTGGCGCATGACAGGTGCTACCAGTCCAACTACAAGCTACTGCGAAACCACAGCTAATTCAGGCTTTTAACTTATCAGTTCTTCGGTCAGTTTAAATCTTGAGATTTCTCAGATTCTGAAGAAGCTTCATCATATCTGCAAAATTACAGTTCAGTGCCTGCCCTCTTCTATTGACTCAATTGGATCTAAAGTGCCGGCAAGCGGCAAAGACTTGTCAATCACTGAGCGCAATAGAACGAACTTTGTCAGCTTTCAAACCCTTTCTATATATATCATTATATGTAAACTGCGAAGTAGATACTTCTTTAATTCGAGAACAATCTGTCTATTCTCCAGTCATCCTTCAATGTGAAGTTTTTTGTGCCACGTTAACTAACTTGTCCTTTCCCTCAAGCTCCTACTTTCGCATTCTTCGTCCAGCTAGGCAAAATTTCTTTTGGAGCTTCAGTCGAGCCACACGCTCTGTTTGTGCATCAGTAGTTAATCGTACTGATCATCAAACGCTGTAAGTATTTTCCCTACTTGCACTTTTAAAGTGCACATTACACAAATGTTTTTTTTTCTGTTTCTTGTAGTTTAGTTATGATATGTCAAAGAAACGTTTTGTCTGACCAACTTTCATCAATACAAAAATGTAGATTTCAAGAATTAAAAAGTTCGGAATACTTAGAATTGTGTGATTGACCTCAAACTTGGTCAATCAGCGGCCGAGAGATTGTTTAACAAGGATTAGGAGTTGTTTTCGATATCAGAAGCTCACATTTTCCACACACGGTCACTAGAGTGGGACCAAAAATCACCGGTCTGAAAGGTATTCTGCTATTTTTGGCGATGTCCGGTAATTTGCATACATTTCCTAAACTAGCACAACAAAATTTGACCAAACAAACTATACCATTTTATTTATGATGCATCACCCTACCAAACGTGAAAGTATGAGAGAAACCAATTTTTAAAGGTTTGCCGCGGGGTTTTAGTTTTGTTTAATAGACACTCACTCTTAAATTCAATAGTTACGAATTTTCACGATTAACTAACTATTAAAAAGTTGTTTGAAAAGGTGATTGGAACGGGTTTTTTTTCATTCTTCGTTTAAAGAGCCCTGGAACTGAACCCTGGATTTTTGAAATTCTGAAGGGGTGTGAGCCCTGTATAACCATATAGAACACAGTTACAAAACATTTGGCCCAGTTCTGGGTCTACTTATAGGAGAGTACGTGACTATGATGATCATGACACGACACTTTTGAAAAACATAAAACGTTATCCTCCCACATCTAGATTACGCTCTGTTGTTTGAGATGGGTTGGAAAGTTGGCTTGTTATAAAATTGCAACGACTACACACTGTGCCACTAGACTGACATGTCGAGCTTCGAGCCTGTTGTGGTCTTCATTTTTTCCATTTTTCGTCCCGCTTGCTTCCCTAGGTTCAATGATTCATACAGTAACCAACCCAAAACCCCGGGGGGTACTCCCTATATTGGGGTGGTAAATATGACCGTCGTATTTTTAGGGGCTCAAATTGTCGGTCCGGTATTTTTAGGGGTTGTTAAAAGAAATTCTATAGTAAACCAAGAGTCTGGCATTTTTTAGGGTTAAAAAACCCCAAACTACTAGGCTGCTTGCAGTCCCGTGTTTAGCAAATGTACATACTGATAAGATGTTAAGAAAAAAGTCCTTCGACGAACGTTCTAATACGCGCGCGCCTATATTTACTGCATATCATGAGGAATTTTGTGCCGATCCACTAGCTGTCAAGGGAAATTGGTATTTTTTAGGGTTATTCTAAAACCGAGAGGTATTTTTTTAGGGGGGAAATTTTTTATCCCTTGGTATTTTAAGGGTATTTTTGGGACTTTTCCGACGGTCATCTACCCTTTTGACCCCGAAGTTCCCCCCCTGGCCGCGCGCAAAACACCGCAGACTGATGGAAAACGACAACTCAAGACTACCGAGTTGTTGAGTTATTTCATTGTATTTGTTTCTTTTCAATTACACTTCGAGGCAAACTGTAAAATCCAATACACTTGTCTCAGAAACATAGCTTGATCTAACTGTTGTTTCTCACAATCGTTTTAACTCGAGCACGCGCTACATTTAGCGACCAGTACTCACAAAAATCAAGCCATATACAGTTCACACGAAGAATCTCAGCATAAAGTTTGAAGTTTTAAAACCTCCCTTGCCAAAGCAAACGTTACTTTATCTTTAAGAATAACCGGAATTTGAAAGTGAATAATGAATAACAAATTATGATTTTACCTTTCACAACTTTGCGTCCAAACTTAAGCGCCTTTTAGAATGTTTTCGGTAGTACACTGTCTTGAATTTCAAGTTTCAAAAACTGTTGCAAACCTGTCTTAGCTCGCTGCCACGCCCTAATAGATATTATCCCCCTCATTGTCTAAAAGCACGATTCAGCGAACCAATCAGAACGTGTATATCGCCAAGGTCACTAACTTTAATTCTAGACACTAATAAAAGTGTTTATTTTACAAAGTTCATTGGTTGGTTTCTACGCGTTAGGTTTAAATACTAACGCGCTTTTTTCATTTACTTATGTCTTTATTTATACGAATTTTAATGCTATTAATTAGCATTGCTATATACAAACACAAAAAGCAGTTATGGTTTGGGTTTGTCACTCTAGCTCCAAAGTAATCCTGGCTAAAAGCTAAGCTAATGCTAAATCCGTTCTCGAGCCTAAGTTGGAAACAGGGCCGGCGCTTATCTCCGGTTTGTGTAGGGTTAAGCGGATGAGAGTCTCTGACTCCCCCTGGACAGGACACTAATCTTGCGCAGGTTAGCCTCCAGCAGAACTGGTACTCATTTACACAGCTGAGTCAATTGGAACAAAGTCAGGTAAAATGTCTTGTTCAAGGACACAACACAGTGGTCTGACTGGGGCTCGAACTCGCGACCCTAGGATTACGAGTACAACGCGCTAACCGGTCACTGCGCCACCGACAAATCCAGGCAGTTTACTGTAATTTGCTGTTCAAGATGGCTAATGAATGAGCACGGACTTCTTTAGACAACAATCGGGCTGTATCCAACTGTTGTTCCACGTGTAATATCGGCTACATGGGACTCAATTTCCAGTATAGGCCGCAGACGGTTAAAACAGCGGTAAGGTTGCTACGAGTTTAAAAGTAGAGGAAACAAACAACCATGCGATGACGTGAACAGTGAGGATGTTTGAGAGAAGATGCAAAACAACTTGATCGCGCTAAGAGGTCCCTGGACGAATGTATTGCTTAACTAAACAAAACATAAAAAACTTTATTTCGTGTCAAAGTATTTAGCTTGAGGTAGCTAATTGGGTACAAGTTTAAACAAATACGACTATAGTTAAAAATCCCAAATAGTCGGAGGCAGACCAGTCAGCTGTTTACAAGCGTGGTAGATTTAACTCTGGGATCACCGAAGCCAATCCTGTCAGTGGCCAGAGTGAGATTTGAACCCGGGACAACCGCATGCAAATCCGGCACCCTAACCACTGAGCCACGCTGCCTCCACAATACGAAGCATACGAAGTTTATCAAAAAGGTCCATAAAGCCAGTATTGCGTGGCCACAGCTGAGGAAAAACTTTTCAGACGGCAGGCTATCCTCAGATACAGGTCAGCGGCGTCTGCAGTGGCTGCCACAATCATTAAGGGTAAACTGGTGTTTGACCAATCAGCCCGAACTGTTTAGTGACCCAGTAAAACTGCCTTAACGGGGTACTAGTGAGCTCAACAGTTCTTGCGCAGTCTTAATCTTGTAGAGTACCTTCTGAAATAACTATTAAGAGACATGACACAGGGAAGAAGTTGTATTAGGGATTGTGATAGATAAATCACGACTTCCTCATTCTCGTTGGATCCACTAGAGAAAAATTCGAGGTTTTTTATTCAAACAGTAGGAGAACTGACGAGATTTCTTCTGTATCAAGGTCACAACTACAGCCCAATGCTCTTCTTAAGGGACACTGTGAACAGCAGTGAGACAGTAACTGGCTTTTTTGAAAACTTGTAGCCCTCTACAATTCAACACTTTATCATTAAAGATATGGTAAGATTCATTACTTTGTAAATGACTGCTTTATATTGTTCTATAGCAAATGGCAATTTCATACTTTTAGATCCTATCTAGAAGCATGCCGAAACGTTATAGCTGCCAACAAGCAGCCGAGACTTCGAGTCAGTAGCATTATAGAGCCGTGTGTGTACACTGTTTAGTCCCATATGTAAACTGCACTGTCTATGTTCGTACTCTTGCCATCACTGGCGTTTATGACCACCAGCTATAGTTTTGCCTCGTGTGTAAATGTTTTCACATTTACCGCACCTGTAGTTGGCAATTGCTGGTACAAGTTGAATTTGTTATCATCCATCTTGTAAACTGCAGACTTAACGTTATATCCATCGGCAGCTGCAGTTCTCATATTGGACACAACCAGAAACATATCACCATTGGTAACTGAGAAGGAATCCCAGTTGCGGGCACTATGAGTGAAAATTGACTGATGAAGAATGAAATTGATGCCGTTCCAGCGGTAAATGAACGAGTCGGTATCAGGAGTCCCGGATGACCGCGCATTTGCAATGGCAAGGAAAGTGGTGCCGTTCGCATAGAAAAAGTGCGGTGAGCGATATACGGTTGACGAAGGTAGATTTTCCAAGAACTCAAACCGACTTCCTGACCATTTCATGACCCTAGTTGCCATTTTCTCTACCACTCTGCCACATGCCAAGTACGTCTCGTTTTCAATAGTAGAGATATCACATCTTGCTGGGGAAGATAAAGAGATATCTTGCGCTGCCCTGAATTTGCCATTTTGCCAGTCATATATTGAAATTAAATTGTTTTTGTAATTGCATACCAGGAGAAACTTTCTTTCGCTTATAGTGAAAAAGTTCAATCCTAAGGCACCAATGGTCGGAATATATTGGAACGGTTTCAACTGACCCGTCTCCCATCTATACGCAATGGAATCTACTTTGTGACTTGTACTATTACGATGAACCGCTAGTACTAGGAAATGGCTGCCATCAATGGTGAAGTGTTTTGCGTTCCAGACACCGAGGTTATCAAGTGTTTGATTGAGGGTGAAGGTGTTGTTTTGAAAAAGGTAAATCTGCATCTTGCCGTCATCGAAAGAGCCTGAAATGCCGCGTGAATTCCCGACACCCAGAAACAGATCACCGTTGATCACAAACACTGTAGCCACCTTGCCTGAATGTGTTCGGAGACTCTGAAACAATTGAAAAGAGCGGAGAATCTCTAAAAAATAAAAAAATTAAAAAATGAGGAATCATTGTTCCCGTTGGAACCAATTCTACATTAAATGTATCTTAATAACCTGAACAGGAAAATATTTTCCCGTGGCCTTGTATGGACCGAGAGCGTAGCGAAACCGAGGGTAAATATTCCCCATTTAGTGAAAATGCAATATATTGAAATTTGAAGACCAAGTGCAGTATGATCTTAATGATGAAAAAACTTTGCATAGGATAATTTTCATTAACAAAATCGCTAATAAGCTTGGCGATTGATCGGCAATACATTAGATTAAGTTAAAGAGATTGAAACTTAACAACAAATAATGGAGGGTCAATCCTTTAATGCCTTGAAAAATATCAATTTGAGGGCACGTTCATGTGTCAGTAGTATCAGTAGTTTGTTTAATAACAGTTTTGAAGATTGACCCAAATCACAGATTCAATAACTTAGAAAAGGGTGAACTAGCTTTGTATAAAGCAAGTAGAGTGTCTTAAGGAATTATAAAGTGTCTTAGTTTTGTAATAAGTCCAACAGTTCTAAGGACCTTAGAATCTATCGTTTCCAAGACAGTGGCGTAGTCAGGATCTGAAGATTTTGCAGACCCGTATAGCCAAACGAGCGCTAAACCACGAATATTTCTAGGTGGGTCCGGGGGCATGCTCCCCTGGGAAATTTTTGGAAATTGCGTTTCTGGATTTGCTAGAAATGCACTAAAAACATAAAATAAAGCGAAGATGTTCCTCCCGTGCCAATGCTAGAAACTGTCTTCCGTGGAAGAAAAAATAAGTCTTTAGCGTTGGACCCGTAGACGTACTGATGATGTAGGTACGGACTGGGGACTGGGACGCTTTTTATTAGCCAAGTCAGTTCTCTCCACTCGTTTGTAACATCAGGGGGGTTTGAGGCGAGTATTTGCCACACGGCGTTAATTGGAATGCAAAATAAAAATTTCAACGGGTGCTTTTAAAAATTTGTTCCTTTTCTTCTTTTTATTGAATATAATTCAAATAACTTTCCAATACTTTTCTTTTCTTTGTCAAAGTAATTTGAAGGCCCTGGCCTGCGGAATACAAGCTGGCTATGCCACTGCAAGAGAGGTGACTGTCGATGGAGATGATGCCAAGATATTTAATATTTTCTTTATTTTTTTGGTCAGTAAACTTTCCTAATGCATTCTCAAAAGTTTGATTTGCACTTTTGAAATAAACATTTTCTGAAACCGACGGTCGTTTACTTTTATAATTTTTTCAAAATTATCATGTACACACCAACGATACCAAACCTAACTAGAGATCAAGAAGTCCTTACCTGGAATGGAATGCTTTGTTGTAAGTGGTAAATCCTGTTGTCAAAAGAGTGTAAAAGATTGAAGTTAGTAGAATGTTTCTAAAAGTGAGTAGCTAAATTGTGTATACATATGCATATGTTGTACACAGGTTGACGTGTTCTCAGTATGAAAATTTAAACATTCTGGCGTGGGAAAATTGAAAGCCGCAGAACAATGGGAGGTGGCTAGTTTTTACACGGACCATTAGTTAATAGTTGCAATTGAACTGAGTGGAGAGCAATTACTTGAGTACTGTAATTTTCCCAAGCAAGAGGATTGAACGATTTGCCACTAAATCTTTTAAGCGGCTTTCTGAAAGAGTTTAGATCAACTAATGATGCAAACTAGTTTTGAATATACATCCTAGACCCATACCAATCTCAATCCTTGTTGTTGAGCAAAATCCTAAAAGTTTTGATTGTAAAGTAATTTACTTTGCACACTGAAATTCAATTGTTGCCACACTCTTTTTGTTTATAAAAACGTTAGGGCTGAGACTGAACATTCTCAAACATTCTGAAGGTTCCAGAATGTTCTTAAACATAACTGTTACTACTAGCATTGGATGTACAGATGTGTGTTTCATTCGTAGGCAAATCTGCAACCGGAAGCATAAATATGCTTTACTAAACTAGCCGCTACTATGGCCAGCAAGAAAGAAATCTAATAACGAAACAAAAAAATTGGTTGTTTAACTGATAAAATCTATATATCTAGCAAAAAAATTATCTCTATAGTTTTGTGCAGCATCCAAAGCGAAATTCTTTGATCTTCCCTAATCTTCAGTACGCTCTTCCAACGTCTTTGAATTTTCGGCTTTTTTCAGCCTCATGTTCATACAAACAAGGTTCTTACAAAAAGAGAGTGTACGTTTGGCTTCTAAAATCAATCTAATCGTGATAGAAAGTTGTAACTGGCCTTTTCGAGGGAGATGAAAACAGAGCCATCTTCATGTACGAAGTTTGAATCGTGCGGCTGAGACAACTTTCCAACGGAACTCAATTCGCAGCTTGGCTGTTTCTCTCCACCTTTTCTGAAGTTACAAGACTTGCAGCCGTTGACCAACAGACATTTGTGAGCACAGGAGAACTCAGAATCAGCGGTAGTTGTTTTAATTATAGAACCCAACAGCCGATGTTTTGCTTTAAGACTGAAATAGCTGGAGCAGGAGTTTTCTCCTGTGCTTTCTCGAAGGAACTGCGCAAAAAAGAAATATAACAGCGGAGAAGTCGTCCTCATTTTCGGATTCTCGGCAATTCTGTGAAAAAGAAGATTAATAGGTCTTTAGGCTTCACGCATACCTTCCCTTTGACAGGTTTGATGAAGGCGGTGAGCGAGATGAACAAGAAAAAAAAGGAAGGGAACGCACCTTTTTTTACTTATTTAGTAATTAGCCAGTCAATGGAAAAGTAAATTGTTTGCGTGTAACTGCAATATACAGCATCAACGATAAGCTTATACAGGATGAAGTGAGTAGGCAGTCAAAACATTGAGTTATATGTTAAACTTGCTGAAAGGATATGAACATTGTTTAGTGGTTCCCTTTACTTAAGCATAATAAAGGATGAAAGAGAAACCTTACTATCAAAAACGTTTTCCAGCCGAAAGCCGGAGGCATTTATCAACTGCTTTTGCCATTTATATTCTTTATCTGAAAACGGGAACTTATTTTGGAAAAAACAGGGCAGATCATTTCAACCAATTATCCGTTACACTGATACCTTTTCTATTAGACGTGTGGGTCTGCAAAAAAAAATTTGAGTGAACCACATCAGCTTACCAAAAACTCTTAAGGCCTTCCCGGATCCCGTTCTTCTGTCAATTGAGTGATACGCTCATTTTGTATGAAGGCTTAAACGAAAATTTAGCACGATAGGCGCATTCAACACAATAAACTAATTACAAACGCTACACCTGTCACTAATACAAGACATCACATGCAGAAAGTATTGTTTCTCTATAATGCTTTGGTAAAATCTTACTTGGTTTATTGTTCGTTAAAGGTTCAAAGCACGACGCAAACAAAACATTAGACGTTCTGCGCTTTTTCACATGATGCCAAGAGCTGCTAGCTGTAACTACATGTTTTGTTTGGTTTACAATTGACGTGCGTTAGTTTTGTAAGCACACGCAACTTGTAATTTGTTCCACGCACATTGTCGGAACTGTTTCATCCTTTTACCAAAACGATTGCGGACATCGAGCTATCAACAGATGTAAAATTCGTACAATTGGTAAAAAGTCAAAATGGAGGGATGGGCGTCTTCGTATCAAACAGGTTTTTGGATTTGAAAACGAAAAACTTACAAAAAACCAAGGCAATTCCTACAATAGTAACTGAAAATGTTTTGAAACTCAAGAACTTGACCAAAGGGTTCACTTTTTGTATTCCCTACGTAAATTTGTGTCAAACAAGGGTACAGTACCTTTTCGATGGCACATTTTGGCTCAGCTGAATTACTGACAGTGACTAAAAGGAAGATTCTATATTTAGACCTTCTACTTCTACTTCTACTTTACTTTTCCTTACGTTTTCGCATCAAGGTAAAGGCGATGTTACACGAGGCAAATTCTTGTGCAACTTGTCTTGCAATGGCGTTGCGAGACAAATTGCAAAAGGGGTGTTACACGGTGCAATAGCTCCAGCAACTTGAAAAAAATTGCCGCTATCATTGCGAAAAGTAGAACCGAACTCTACTTTTGCTGCAACTTGTCTTGCAACAATTTAGCCAATGTAGCAGGGGGTGTTACACGCTGCAATGGTGTAGTGTTTACAACATAGGATTTCGATCAGGACAATGTATGTATGTTACATGAAGTATATAGAAGTTTTGTGCATGTGCCTGAAGCAATATGGCGTGCAAATTAAAGCGTTGAGTTTAAATCCGTGTGTAGTCTTAATGATGACTGGGCCATCGGCACAAATGGCTCGTGCAACTTGTGTCACAACGCCATTGCGATACAAGTTGCACAAGAAATTGCCTCGTGTAACATCAACGAGATTGGGATAAGGTCAACGAAATAGTCTAAATCTTGACTTTTGCGAAGCTATGTGAAAATTTCAAATTACGGTGTTTATTTTTTTTTTCGAATTTGTATTTTGTAATCAGCTTGAACAGGTAGGATTTCCAAGTTTAAGACTTACAATGGATCCCTGACTCGATAAGTTTCTGTGCTCAACACACTTTCCTGAATAAGAAAACAATAAGTTGTAACGAACTATCCATAGCTGTAGATAGTTGATACTGCCAAAGGGTTACTTTCAAAAGATTTTTTTGATGGGCTTGTTTTCTTGGGTTGGCCTTTTTTCGGAAGCATTTTCAAACCTATTTCGGCTTTTAAAAAGGCCTCAAATATTATCATCAACTTTCATCTCTGTTGCACTTCAATTGTTGTTATTTTCTCTACCATGCAAAACTAAAGAGGGCAACGTTTGACATTTTCTTAAGCGTCTGTTTCCTTTTAACCTCCCCCCCAACACAAATGTTTAGTCACATGATCTGTATGTTACGTGTTCCGATCGGAAGGAACTTTACGTCTCATGTTTTTTATTTGGGGGGGGGGGGGGATGGTGGGGTATTTTTAGTTCTGGACTTGCATTTTCAAGCTTACCGAGTTTTCACAAACAGATCAGGCATTACAATTCCTGTCAAGCCAATGGAACATGAAGTCTTTAACTCTTTCATACTCGCATCTTGGTATCTCGTGAGAAAAATGAACGGACCCTCAAGCCTGCTTCACGCTAGCGAAGAATTAGCAATCACAATCGTAATCGGAAGACAAAAAACAAGCAGTGTGAATGAACAAAACGCGTAATCGCAGTCGAAAGAAAAAGGAACTTTTCTTTTTTTCTAGCGCTTGCAACTGTGACTACGTCTAAAACACTTTTGTGTGAACCAAGTTATCACAGTTGCAGTCGCAATCACAAGTTTTCAACCAATCACTATTCATTTGGGTCCAGTTCACTCCAAGTTGTAGAACAACAAAATAGCGGCAGAAAAAGAGAAACTTGCGGAAACTGTTGAAATCATCCTGTTTTATTTGATAAATCACGCCAAGAATTCGTTTAAGAAATTCAAAAGATGGAGTCAGCGAGGAATGACGAAGCAGTGGAAACTAAGTGGTAAACCAGGGTTTTGGGAAAATGAAACAAGAAAATGCGTTGTCCTTCTTTCCAAGTTTGTAGCGGTTTACTTAATCTGGAAGGTATGTATCTTTTAAAAAGAAAAAAGCAAAAACACTCTTTACAAACCTGAGAACACGTTATTCCTGAGAAAAAAGGAAGTTGAAACAAGCCAAGAGAAGTGGTGCCGCTGGTTGCGATGTTGCAAAAGACAAAAGAATACTATCGAGCTCTTCATTACATCAAATATAGGTTTTCATCAGCCATTTTGTTTCTCAGGTTCAAACAAATGCGCATGCGTGTCTGTCTTGCTTTATTGCAATACAATTGCAATTACGCGGATAGTATGAAGAAGGCTACAGAGCTCCTTTTGCCTTAGATTGTTGGAGTGCTATAGCCGAATGCTCTCTTGTAACGACACATGTTTGCATTGGTGCTTAATAAACTTGTAGATGTATACAAATCTACATATTTTTAATTGCAGATACGACGTTTGCTGTTCTAGGAATGGCAATTCCACACTTTGAACTCTGGCTAAATTACTGAAAACAGGTATGCTGAAACATATCAATTACATACGCACACTCGAAGGCTTCGAGGAGGCAGCATTACAAAGATAGCCTTATCTTTTGTTTAGCCCCACATGTTCACCCCGCTGTCTAGCAAACGGCTAAAATAACTAAAAACTAGTAGCAGAGTCCTAAAGCTGGCAGCATCAACGAGCCGTGTCTGTACATTGTTTAGCCCCATACGTACACCGCACTATCTATGTTTTTACTGTTGCCATCATTAGAGTTTATAACGACCAGATACAACTTTGCCTCGTGTGTGAAGGTTTCGACATGTGTTGCTCCTTTGGTTGACAAGCTTCCCTCCGAACTATAACGTTTTTAGGAAGGAACGTATTAATTCGGGCGGCGGCGGCATATTTATTGCTGTT
>JAOBAT010081296.1:0-14212 GCA_026413305.1 Hydrozoanthus tunicans | reverse complement strand
ACCTTGTTTAAGGTAATTTTAGATTCAATACTTTTCCATTTTTTAAAATCTTTTGCATTTAGGAACTATAGGAAATTTCAAGAGCCAACAAGAAGGCTTCTCGTTTTACAGTTACCCTTAAATTGCTCAAAATTAACAAGCGTGTATTATAATATCTAAATCACAAATTGTAAACTAGATAGTTTATCTCTGCGTTTTTTTTATTTGTTAGTTATTTCTAGGCCGGCCTTATAAAATTGACCCCCAGTAACTCGAATTGCCAAGGGAAATTGGCCTTATGCATGTTGACGTCAAACTAGTCAGTTTCACCCCCAAGCCTCGTATTAAAGAAACAAGAGTGAGCATTTTGCACGTGCAAACCGTGTTCACGACGGAATTCGTTTCGTTTGTGGGCGCTTTGGGATTTGATTTATGAAATAATCACACTTTCGTGATTCGAAAGCGAGGCCTGGTGGTGTTTGACGTAAACATGCATAAGGCCTATTGGGCATCGGGAATCGAACCCGGGCCTCCCGCACGAAAGACTGGCGCCTTACCAACTGGGCTAACCAAGCGGCGATGAACTCGCAGTAAAATCGTGCTGTTATTATAAAATGGCGGAAGAGCTAGAGGTTTACACAAGTTTATCGAATCTACTATTTCCAATAAAAGGGTCAACCAACCCTTGAGTTCATGTAATATTAACTTAAGGCGACAACAGACTTTAAGCAAAATCGTACACGTGTTTACTGTTACTATAATGGCATCATAGTGTTATTTTAGTTATAGTCTGTTAGAATGGGTCGGTAACGCAGGGTACAGTAGCTTAAAATGGTCAAATCGAACTCGAATTCTGGTAAACTCAAGCTTGTATTATTTCAATGCTGCCTTTGTGGTTCAATCAGTCAAATTTGTTTTACGTGTTTTCTTACCAAGCACGATTACAATGGTTCAGTTTTAAAAAAAGTATTTTAAGTGTACATATAGAGAAACACCTTAATGAAGTTAAGCATTTTGAAGAAAGTTTTTTTGTCGAGGTATTTCAAGAAGTATGTTTTAAACTGTGTAGTTAGCTGAACTCAGCAGTTCCTTTTGTTATAACATTCCGTTTCGAAATTTAGAGGCATGCTTGCATGAAATGAATTACTTTTTTTTCTGTAGCTTAATGACAAGCCACGACAAAAACCTTACTTTTACTCAAAAGCATCACCAGGGCAAGTATTGTCTCAGTCAAGAACGGTTTTCCTTGTTGCTCAAAATTGCTGTAATTTTTTTCAATTTTGGAGTCTGTTGTTGTAAACCTTATAAAATGACCATTCATTTTGCTTGTCTTGAAGAGTAGAAATGATTGGTGTTATTCATTCTAACTTTTGAACTAGTTCATGAAACCTTATAAAGTGACCATTAGTTTTGCTTGTTTTGAAGAGTAGAAATGAATTGGTGTTTTTCTTTTTGACGTTTGAACCAGTTAATGAAACCTTATAAAGTGACCATACATTTTGCTCGTCTTGAAAAATAGAAATGATTGATGATTATTCATTCCCAGTACCTTTTGATCCAGTTGTTGAAACCCTAGAAAATGACCATTATCAGTTAGCTTTTTTTAAAAAAAGGAAACGATTTGTGTTGAATCGGTTCATTCTAATTTTACAATCAGTTGTTCAAAAGTTTTGAAATCAGATAAAGTGACTGTTTATTTTGCTCGAAGAGCAGAAGTTATTGACGTTATTTATTTTAACTACTCAGGACCAGTTTTTGAAACCATATAAAACTACCATTTATTTTGGTCGTTCTAAAAGTTGGATTCCGTAACGGTGTTCACTATAACTGCAAATTCGCTCATCGACAATAGTCTTGGCGTGTGGTGATTTGAGCTTTCGAAACTGATCATGTGCGAAAATACTAAGTGATAATGTTTTTAGAGAAATTAAGAGTGGAGTTATGGTAAATTTAGCGACATTTGTTTGCGTAGAGAAACGTTTGGCGACAATGACGCACTTGCGACAGATGTTGGTAGCGTCGAGTTAGGGCCAAATTGATTTTGGTCGCTTGTCAAAAAAAAGTGTTTAGTCAAGTTGAAACTGATTATTGTCGCTAGTATGTTGTATGTACTTACCTTAAATTCTCGTTTGTACACACAAACCCATACATTGCATTTATCTTTCTGTGTACACGGTATGTACACATAGAGCGCTCTGTGATATGATATGTAGATTCTGATTAATAAGGATATCTTCTGAAGAAACTGCCACACTTCTCAAAAATTTGCTGCTGTGTGCAAAATAATCTCCTTGCTGTAACCTTTGCGCCCAAATTTTAGCTTGTAAATCTCTTTGTTAGATGTTATTAGCTTTTGCTATGAGTTCAGTTGTCATAATTTGTTGTTACTCAAAGCTACGGACAACAGACTAGTTTTGCGGCAGGCCTTTTTATTTTGAACGCGCGAAATCAGTTAAGGTAATATCATTACTGCATTTTTGCCCGAATCAAAACAAAGCGCGGAGAATGCGTAGTCCATATATGGAAGTAAGTAAGCCCTTTTAGAACTCTTGGACATATTGATAAACCCTCACTCCCAGCAAATCCACACCGGGTAAAGCACAGCTAAGACTTGCATTTTCACATTGTGCAAAACTTGCTGTGATCACATACAACATGTCTGCCGCAAAGAAGAAACAAAAGGGCGCCAAAAAACGGGCCGCGAGAGCAACGAGCAATGTTTTTGCTATGTTTGAGCAAAGCCAGATTCAGGAGTTCAAAGAAGCCTTTAACATCATTGATCAGAATAGAGACGGCTTTGTAGATATGGAAGACCTGAAAAACATGTTCGACTCTCTGGGCCAGGATAAAGGCGACAAATTTTACGAAGAAATGATGAGCGAAGCGACAGGCCCTCTAAACTTCACCATGTTTATGACGCTCTTTGCAGACAAGCTCAACGGCACAGATCCTGAGGAAGTCATCAAAAACGCGTTCGCGACGTTCGACCCAGAAGGAACAGGAAAAATCCCTGAAGATAACTTAAAACGCATGCTTATGGGTCTCTGCGAAAGGTGGGAAAGTTTAGACCTAGTTTAAACTTCAGATATTTCATAGTAAACACCCAGCTGCCGAAAACGTTCTGCTGCAATATACTCTCGAAAGATTTTGCTAGTTACTAGAATAATTTATACAGCATTTTTATATCCGTCCGAGAAAGATTTTGAGCTTTATTTTATTGACTCACAATTAGTTGTACACCATGAACTGACTTTTTAAAAGGGGTTTTATATTTAAGCTAGTTTGAGCAAAACCTGAGCTGCAGAAGTTTTGCACGCCGTTAAGAGTGCGTGACAGTAACAATCAGCGCGTGACATTTCTTTACGGTGTTTTCGGGCGCGGTCAGATCGTATATTTTAGCCGAAAGTTATCCTGGTTCACTTAAACGAATCGTTTTGTTTTTTAATTATGCTCATAAGTAACAGAAATGTTACCAATTTGTCTGCTTAAGAATTTGTTAAATTCAGTTGCGCCGTGTTTTTGATGTTCAGATAAACAAACCAGAAAACACGAGGAAATCGTCTTAAAACCCATCCCGGCACCGCAGCAGACAAAAGGATTTGTTTTTATATCTGCTAGATCCAATTGAACTCTAACACCCATTTTATGTCTGCACACAACAGTGATATCGATGGCCCTTTAGTATAAAGATAAAAAAGAGATTCAGTTTCCATATATCAAAAAACAATTCAATTACCTAAAAGAACTATATTTAAAAGGGGCACAGACCATTCGATTGTTTTAATTATTTTCCTAACTGAGTTTTGTCTGTCGTTTAAAAGCTTTAGTGTGCCGAAATGTGTTTGTTTTCGAGTCATAAGCTTGTTTGCAAACCTGTTTACTGATACCGATATTTGTTTAGGATAAACAATTGGCTGTTTAAATTACGTTAGTGGAACACAAGTTTTCAGATCACTTGCAGAGAAGAACTCTTTTCTGTAGAACCTTTCTTAATAAAAAATAACTCTTCTAAATAAAGTAGTCAAACTCTGTGGCAATTATAAATGATTTTTATTAGCTTGTGTAATTAATCACACATACTTGTCAACTGAAAGAAGAGGTTTTGTTGGTCGCTTAATTTAAATTAATGAAAAGTCTGCTCGCTCCTAATAGGTATATTCTGCCTAGTTGGAGAAAATAACGATTCCAAAGCGTCTTTTGATTAATTATAGTCGAAGTTATAGCGAAAAATATGACATTACTATATGTTAACTTTGTACAAAAGAAACCAGCTCTGGGAGGTGCAGGGACTAAAATGATTATTCAAGTATTTGTGTAGATCCGGGCCGCTCCTGTCAAAGTTTTGTTGACGTTTCATTTGACGTGATCCGTAGGTCATTTATTGAGCAAGTTTTCAAGGTCTCCATATCTGTTTTGGTGTCACCATTAGAGAGTGCCTGAAATTTATTTTAGCCATATTCACGTAGACGATTTCACAGATAAATGAACATATATCTCTCTGGCCGCAAGGCAATGGACTTTTCATTCATAACTCTATTAGAATATAACGCCCTGCGGCTAACTTAGACCGTTCTTGCTGAACTAATCGATCGTGCTAAGGCGAAAAATTTACAATTCCACTTTACTTTTGGATCTCTATTTTTCTCTCAAGCTGTTCTCAAAATTCTATGAACTTTTCATAAACATATAACGTTAGAACGATTTCTAAAGTTTGTTCTAATAGAAGAAGCCTGTGATAGAAAATGGTTCAATGACTTTGTTTTGCACAATCCCACGAGACCACCCGCAAAAAGAAATTACTCTTACACTGATTGATTTACATGCAGCACTTAAACCACTATCGAAAAATTCCTTTGGAATTTTAAAATGCGTAGCGCGGTTTCGCTGAACGAGAAATTGTTTTATGTTTTCAACTTCAAGGTAGTCCGAGCTTCGAAGTCTTTGTTGCGACTCACCAAATTCGATGACACATCCCCTATTTTTTTTAAGAATAAATTTATTAAACTTAAGGGTCACCTCGGTTCAGCAGCTATTAACGTTTCTTTCATCAAAGGCGAATGTGGGCCATTGTAAGAGCTCCGGAAGTGTATTAGCGAACGAAATCAAATCAATCATAAACACATTTACAAAAGTTTTAAGTTAAGATCATATAACCGATTGTTGTCTTTAAACAGAAGCTAGCAGCGTATAAATACACTATGTGATAACAGGTCGAGGGTGATAAGCATATCACAATAACCACCATGTCTTGTATATACGTAGACGGAGCTCTCATTAATCTACATGTCATTTTTCATCTACAAGAAACGGGAAGGAAAAGCGATATTCCAACGAGGGTTGGTCCACCTTAAAAGGATTTAAAGTTTTAAAACCTTCAGAGAAATATACTGACGGTTCTGTTTTTATTTTTTTCGTTTCCAAAGTAAATTTTAAAAGTACCATCTCCATATTGTGTTTATTGGGGAAAATGTTAGTACATACTTTGTCATCGGCAAAATTGAATATATCAATGCTGTTGAACTAAATGGCTTATTGAGATGTAACTGCCTTGTTTTATTGTGAATTATTAAATTTTGCGAAACTTAAGATATATATGTTTTCCTCAAATCTATTTTACTTACAAGTCTTGCTAAAAAAGAGGGGCTTTTCAAACAGATATAGATTTACTTGAAAATGTGAACGTCTGTGTTGTCATATTTAGTCAACCATGCTAGGTATATATACGTATATTTTTTGGCTTCTAGCGATACAAAATTCAATACTCAATATTCAAATTTACACCGTGTCTAGCTTAACAGAAATTAGCACTGTAATAATAACAACTGTAAGACCATACGCTAAATGTTCTCATGCGAGACGAATTTTGTAAAGTTTTTTGCTTTTGTTTTTTGACACGACGGTGTCAGTGGCAAATAAAAATAAAGCGAAGGGTCGCTAGGGGGACATCAGACGTCTTCTCAATGTTCAGTCGATCAACAACAGATTCAGGAGTTTAAGGAAGCGTTTGATATAATCTAGATTGGTCAAAACAGAGACGGGGTTAAATGATTGATACCCCAGATTTGAAGACATATTTGATTCTCTGGGTCAAGACATTATATGGAAATAGTTCGAGAAGCGACCAGCCCAATTAATTATACTATGCTTTTTACTTTATTTAATGATGATAAGACGAACGGAAGTGACCCCGATGAAGTTACTAGGAATGCATTTGTTTCTTTTCCTTTGATAGAGAAAGAGTAGGCTAGATACACGAGTGTTAAAACCGAGTGATGTGAAGCATGCATATGGGTGAAAGATGTGTTGCTAGGAGTTCTGTTCTTATTTCTATGTCATGCAAATGTGTTTTACCATTTTTCCTGATGAATAGTAAATTATATGATATAATGTTGTTATAAGTAAACATGTATTAACCTGTCAATGATCGACAATGATTTAAGGATTACGCACTGATTCTAGACGCTTGAAAAGGTAAAAATGGATGTTCAAAAATGAAATAACACCAACTACATTATTATTAATTATTTCAATTGTTTAACAAGAGCAAATGAATGTTAATTTTGTAGGGCTTAAAAGCTGTCACTGTACCGGGTATCAGATAACGTATGTTCGTCTTGTTATATTTAATGACAATATATGTCCTACATCATATAGTTTTGTCAGCTAGTTTGGTGTCACCACAACTATGTCTATGGGATATTTCGCTTTCATGTTTGTTAATACGAAAGCAAGTTTAGATCTTTAGATCTTCATTTTATATCAAGTCTTGTAAAAGTTTTGTAGAGCAAGGGGACACGCAGGAAAAAAGTTAATTTTGTCACCTTGAAATATATCTTAGCAGAGATAACACAACTTAAACTATTATTTTTAATTAAAGTCTGTATTCTATTTCGTTTACAATGTCGTATTTCAAAGTAACGAAAATCACAATATCATTTTAGTGGGACGTGAAATAGAGACAATTCGGTGAAAACTGAAAGAAAACGAACTCTTAAGCTTGTCTTTGTAAAACCTTGAAAGGCTGCAAGAGTTAACCTTTTCACTAGAAAACAACTTCCAAAATAAACTGACCTCGTTAGAGAGCCGCGGTTAACGAGATGCGTTGTAAGGTCATCACATCTCGTGCCCATCAACAATTCAAACTTACTGTTTGCTACTGCTTAGTTTCTGCTAGTTATTTAACACTGATAATATGTATATAAGCTGTCAAAGTGAACAAATAACTACTTTTGGAATCTAAATCGTAAGTACTTTCTTAGATTTCAATTACTGGGAAGCAGAATTTAAGCAGAGTTATGTTGTGTATCATTAACAAAGATTGTCCCACCAACATTCCAGAGATAATTGAATGAAGTTGACAGTAAGCATTTACCGCATGCTTTTTTCTCAATATAATGCAAAAAAACGTGTAACTGTCACATAACTTTTGATTCAGCCTAAATTTAGATTGTTGTATTTTAGAACAAAATTGTTATGAATATATTCTGTAAATCAGATTCTAATACGGGTGTCTCCGAGAGGTAGGGAGGACAGACACTTTACATATAGTAACTAGTACTTTTGACATGTGGAACGCGTTACCATTGTCACTCTAAGTGTTTATTTAAGAAGGGGTTAATTATTTGAGCACTTAGTAGCTACAGCACTCGACAATCTTCCAAATATTTATGTACTTATTCCTATAGTGTGCCAATGATCTATTATTATTTTACTTTTTGGAGTTATTTTTCGAGTCACAGAGTTTTAATCAACTTTTACAACGGTTTTAAAAGTTTATTTTCAATTCTTAACTTTTTAACATATTACTTTTTGCATATATATGTTTTCCTTTTTTCTTTCTGTTTTGTTAAGTTTTGATGTACTTGAACTTGTATTAAACCCAAGACTCACTTGCGCATCCGTTTGGTATAATTTTTTAGTCTTTTCTTGCCATAGTACACTATTTCTATCTATATCTATTTATCGATCTATCTATTACTAACAATTATGTTAACGTTTGATACACATTTTAAGAATATTTGAGTCTGAAACCTTCATAATAATTAAAGTGTTTATATCATAAATATGGAACTTTATTTGTTAGAAAGGATTTGAAAAAGAAGAAAAATATCGCTTATTTCATTGAAATAACTCTTTTGGTTGCTGAGATATTAAAAGATTTTTCAAATAGGCAAACTACAAAAGTTGTGACGTAATAGGGGTAGCTCATAGGTGGAAATATCACAAAACAACACTTTTTTCTTGATTTACACTACTGCAAAGATCCTGAAACTTGTTTATTGTTTAACTATGCCACGAAAACAAAGAAACGGTATAAAAACAGCTGTTGCGTTGCAATTTACCCCATTGGGTTCCCCGTATTACGTCATAACTTTGGTAACTTGCATATTTGAAAAACTTTGATATCTGAGCAACCAAAGGAGTTACTTTAATGAGACAAGCGACATTTTTCTTCTTTTCCAAAATCTTTTCTAACAAGTTAAGTTCCATAAACATGATATATATGCAATTTAAGAACATTCGATCAGCCTCACCCTAAAGTTTGTTTCAGTAATTACTCGGGCCGTGAGGCACCGAGCCATTAATTCGAGGCTGTTCTTTTTTTTCGTCGTGTCGCGTTGATATCGTGGGCTCGCAAATTCGGCATGCGGTTTTTGCATGGCCATCCCACAATGCTTAGCGGGCTGCATGTAAAAGCATGAGGCTTCACTTGATTTTGTTTGCTCTGTAAATTAATTGGTCTATTGCATAGAATTGATTACCGGCCCGAGTGTAGGCTACCAGTAGCCTCTTGTTCTTGTAAAAATGGGCGTAAATTATAATATACGTAAATGATTATACGTTATCTGTTTTCTGACTCGGGTTGTTCTTTCTCGTAGATTCACGGAGGATGAATGGGATCAGATGTGCCACGATGCGCCCATTGATGACGAGGGCTTCCTAAATTACATCAAATACACAAAGATCATTAAGCATGGCAAGGATGATGACAAGGAGGATTAGACCAGCAGATTACATGAATTTTCACATTTAAAACTGTCCATTTATTCCAAATTCACTTTTAGGCTTCAAAATCAACTTTCCCGTTAATTTAGTGAAGTAGATAAAGATGTTGATCGAAATTATTAATTGTTGTCGGTGATTATTGGCGAGTTGTTTAGTATTGTCGTTGCTAGGTTGGATATAGTCAAAAATGGGAAGGTTTTATGAAAATATTTTGAAATACGGTTTTTGTTATTTTAAGCAAATTTAACCGAATGTGATTGACATAATAATAGCAAAATAAAAATGTATGGCGAGATAGCTGTAGCATATCTTCGCCAAAAGAGTTTCTTAGTTTCTTTGTAAAATGTTTACAACTGATTTGATCAAAAGTTTGTAATAGGTAAATTTACAAGCGATAGAAGATAAACGGATGTTACTTTAGTGTTTCTAGCAACAGCAAGCGACAAAGACTTGTCCTTTAGCTAGATCTTGTTTCCCTACATTTATATTCACCCTTAGCAACAATTTACTAACTGAAGATAATGTGTTTCACTTCCTTTTCAGAATATTTTGTATTTTGTTCGACAATATTAACGGTTTAAAGTAAAGGTTAACGTTTTCAAAATTTAGAAAAACTTTAGTCAAACGTAAACAAACTCATTATCTTTTGTAATTGGCTTAGAGTTTGAGATTTGACGATCTTCCATCTCTTTAGGGTCAAGATACCTTCACGTGCCTTATAACGCTTGTTTTCATTCCAAAAAAAGATGGCGGTTGCATGTACATTTTAAAACAATACCGCGGACCTAACATCGCTAAAAGAGGCTTAGAGAAGGCCACAGTTGGTGCAACTCTTCCTTTTACTAACAGCACTGTGTACGTCGGATTTAAGGTTTCCCTCTGCGTTTTCAGGGGCAACTTTAGACGTTTACGCGCGCGCTAGGAATTGTGGTTAACTGTACAGGCCGCCATGTTGTTTTGGAATGGTCATTTAGAAAACCAAATATCTTTGCCATAAATAGCTTCATTATTTATGTATTTTAACAGCTACCATTTCACAAGTGATTCGGCAACGAAAAGCAAGTGTTATAAAGCAACTTCTACATCATCTAGCAACGGCCTAATAAAATGTAAAAAAAAGAAAGCGAGTTGTATTTGAATTCCGTTACAGTTAAGACAAGTAAATTTTATGCAAAGGAAAAGTTATGCTTTGTGTACTGATAGAGCAACAAATTTTGTCAAGTGGCAATGCAATTTATGACAGCAAAGTAATAGTTTCGACAAATCTCTAAAACATATACTCGAATAGTTTCCGAAGGCCATTATTTTTTTCATACTGAATAACATAGCTTCGGCCACGCGTGCTCCAGTTCATTTTGATGTTAGTTCTAGTACACTATATATTATAGTATAATGGCTAACTAGACAATAAGATCAAGACGAGCATGCCCAAGTTGTGTTATAAAGAAACAAAATTATGTAAAAGTCCGCCATAATATTGTATTGTAGGTAGCCTTATAAATCTGCGCAGGCGCGTGCTTTGGGTACTAAACTCTACATCTTGTACAAGTAGCGGTCCGTTCAAAGAAATAAAGCATCGGCGCGAAGAGTATTTTTTTTTATCTTTTCCTGTATTTTAATGTAATGGTAACTAGGCCTTCAGTGTAACTCTATTGAAATCCTGATACTGAATCGTGAGTTCATGATCAAACCCCAACCAGATCGCCCGCGCCAGTGTCTCTGAGTAGCTCAACTTTGCTTAACCTTATGTGTCAAAGTCACCCATACAGGCAAATTTGAGTTCGTTATCAAGCATTTCTTAGTGCGGCGAGCCATGACTGACAAAATAGATCAGGTACTGCATGTAGAGTGCTTACTGCAGACTTTGTCTCATCCTTTTGTTCTGGAGAGTCTTGTAATTATATCCACTGTCTGAACTGCCATTTTTTAAAGAGGTATTTTTGACAAATGTATCTCAATTTTTTTCCTAGGAAGCGTTACACTTGAACTGTATATCTACAACTGTTAATTGTTATGTACCGATCAATTCGAAACCTCAATATTCCTCCCTCCCCGGGCAGCCCCCGGGCGTTTGGCAGCCGAGCTTTCCTGGGGGCCGGGAATTTGACATTAGAAAATGCCCAGGAGGCTGAGCATTTGAACAAACAACAAAGTTTTAAACTGCTTTTATTAACATTCGTCGTTTTCCTATGATGAATCCAAGTGCATTAAGGCTTTAAATTTGTTAACATTCTAATTATAAAACGTGCTTGTTGATATTCCATTATCAATATTGGCAATAAAAATTAATACTCAATAAAACCTGCAAACCTCCCTTTATCAGTTCGTGCCCGCACTTTGGGCCCATTTTCTTCTTCAAAACAGATCTGTGACTAACGAGGGTGGGGACATTTGAACTCAAATTTTTCAAAATGGCCAGGCATTTAATTTAAACACCGATCTTGTCCCAGGGGCCGGAAGATTGACAAATGCCCGGGCCCCGGGTTGCCGGGGGATATTGAAGTTTTGAATTGATCGAAACATTATCAGTTCTGGAGCGGGATCAAAGATTTGTCAATGGAGGTTTCAGTGCGGGAGATAAAACCACCGGGAAAATTTAGAGACTCCGGCGATCGGTCATTTCAAAGGCATTTAAAAACAAAACAACCCGTTTAGCTGGAACTTCATATTGAAACAAATAACCGTGTAAAATATCGGGGGTTAATAATAATAATAAAAGATAAATAAGTAAATAATAATAATAGTAATAATAATAATAAAAATAAAGATAATAATAATAAAATAATAATAATAATAGTGATTATAATAATAATACAAACAATAATAATAATAATAATAATTATAATTATAATTATAATAAAAGTTTTAGGAGCATTATACAAGCTCGAGCTCTTGCAAAGCAGAAAAAAAAGCGAAATGCATGTGAAACTAAAAACTTTGATAAGTCACGTAAAATATTTAAACGCAACCTAAGTAAGTAGGTTTAATTAAAAGCTTTTTGGAAATTCAAAAAATACAAGAGATCTAGAGTTACAATTTTTTAATTTTTGAAATGGTAGGGCAGGAAGCTCTGTATACGGTTAAGGCGCACAGCCAGAGAAAGCTCTATCCCCGTTGGTTTAATATAGAGAAGATAATATATATAGGTTCTGACTTGCGGATTGGACTGGAGTAAGTGAAATGGTTTGTATTGTTGAAATAAGTTGAAGTTGTAGCGAGACGCCATGCCGTTAAGAGCCTTGGAATTGACCTGAGTTCCTATTAATCTAAATAGTTGCTGACTGAATTTCAACTTAACCCCTCGGGAAATTAATTGAGCTTAATTTGAATACACGAGGATCCGAGCTAATTGAGTGCGAACAACCAGGATACTACTGTAATACAGTAGTTTTTAGTTGGGCCATGCTTACCAGTACGTAAGGATACGCTTGCATTAATTTTGGACTGCAGTTTCGTGCATCATGTATCATGCTGGAAAGCAATAATATAAAACACTCAAAAGAAAACCGAGACTTTAGAGGGAGCTTGGCAAACTTGTTTGCCTTGTCTACGTAATATAGCCGTTAAATTGGCCGAGCGGAGACTGGCGGCGTCTGCACACCGGTTACGTTTGCCGTGCTGTGGTTCAGTTGTGCAAAGACGCTTTTCATAAAACAGTAAAAGCTGAAAGGTAAAACTCAAATGAGGTCTAGAGCTACTGTAGAGATTTAAAATTACTAAAAGTTCTTAAATTGAGTTCTAATTACAAAGTTCCGAACTTTCCGTATACCGGCGAAAGCTCGGAACTTTGTAATTAGGACTTTTAAGAACTTTTAGTAATATTAAATCTTTACAGTAGCTCTAGACATCATTTGAATTTTAGCTTTTATTAATTGCAGAGATGATATGAACAAGTATTCTGATTGATTTGAAAATATATAAAAGGCTTTGAGCAGGGTCTGGGAAGAAAAACAAACTAAAGAACAACTTTAGGATTATTTATATTTCTCTCTAAAACGTTGATGATCTTCATCTTTTTTTGCAAAAGCCCCACCAAATCTAACAAGTCTAGCAGATCTCCACCACTCTCCCTTCCATCAATGCCCTTCCCCCCCGAAGCCCGCATTTTGGTGCCAGCGGTTACTTGCATTAGAACTTATTCTTGTGCCCAGTCTTACTCCGTCTTTTGGTCCGCCATTTGCTCAAAACTCACCGGTGAAGTCACGTTGAGGTTGTTGGAAAGTTTTTGAGGTATTCTTGGAGTTCGGGGTTGATTTTGTGTTTATTTCTAGCTCTATAAGTTAAACCATCCTGTTACTCTGTCTAAAATAGTTTGAAGATGTCGAGTGCTGTCTTCAGAGGCCTCAGGCTCGGAAAACAGCTTGCAGTACGACGAATGGCTGCAGCCCCCACTCCAGAAGAACTTGGCTTGAAAGGATTTTCTTATTATTTTAATGCTCAAACTACAAGTGGGCGTAGAAATGTAAGTGTTCTCTTTAATGAATTCGGGAGGTCCAGGAACAGGTTTTTAGCATTGATCAGATTATAAAATTCGTATCATACAAACCCGACACATTTAAATTCTATGAATGTCCTATTATATCTAGAATTTTAACTTAACGACAGTTTTTGGTTGGGGAACTAAAGATCATGAAGCTGTCTGTTTTCATGAATTATGTGTAGTTTTATCGCATTGTAAAGTTACCTTTTATCTTGTACATCTTATTCTCATAAGCGGCAAGTAAATAAGGGAAAACAAACGTTTTTAAAGGAAACAAATGCCCTCTAAATCTACTATTTAGCATCGAATGATGTTAGGATAAGTAAAATATTTTTTGTTTCCTTTTGATTCTACTATTGTTAAGATGAAAAAATAAGCAAGGAGTGGCATAAAATTTAATGCAAGCTTACCCAACAACTCAGGGTTCAACCGGGTCCTTAAAAACCTTAAAGTCCTTAATATTCACTTTCCAAAATTTGAGGCCTCAAAGTCCTTAAATTTTACAAAAAATCAGTAATGGCCCTTAAAAAGTCCTTAAATTTTTACTTTTTTTGTTATGGTGATTCGATAAATGTCAACAATGCCCTGGAAATGCATTTTCCAAGAATCTTGGCTTGAAAGGGCAGAGTTTACTGGGTGGCTTCAATCACAACCTGGAGATCTGTGCAGCGTTTCATGCAGTCTTTGCCACAATATCGTAAAAAGTCATGTTTTAGGTCAGTTCTGGTGGTTGATGTCCCATGGCTT
>JAOBAT010081285.1:0-19405 GCA_026413305.1 Hydrozoanthus tunicans | reverse complement strand
TACAGATAATATATTGTAAACTGAAGGTAAAAGAAAATCAATACATAGTATTGTGGCGAGGAGGACCATTGAAACTACAAAATCTTATACGAGATGGTCCTCCTCGAAACGGTAGTAAATTATGACATTGAAATGAAAGTGTCATGGTATAAATAAAATATACTTTATCCTATGAACTGAAAAACTGTTTTACTCAATTAAGAAAGACAACAAACAACAACAACACTAAAAACGAAAGAGATGAGTAAATACTGTAAGAAAGAACAACCAGTAAGTGTTTAAGAACTACCAATAAGTGTTTCTGACGAAACACTTACTGGTAGTTCTTAAACCATAAGCCGCATTTCACATAACCAAGAATGTTTTTACTTTAAACCAGTAAAAATAGCTCCAAAACAGAACCATTCATTTTCCTTGTCTTAGGTAGTAAAAAATGTCTTATTCTCCGTGAGTAATGTATAAAAGAAGTTAAATATTGATAAATTCGAATAACCATGTTTTGGAGTTATTAACTTCTGCAACTTAACCGTTTTAGTTAAAGGCTTGCGATTTTTAAAACCTTCAAAGATTTTAAGGATTGCAATGCAATTTTGCAAAGTTGAATTTATTTAACTGGTTTGCTAATACTAACACCTTTCTTGAGCCTAAGAATCCAAGTAACTGTATTACTAATACCTCTAAAACTAAAAATATAAAAGCTGGACCCTTTTTCGAGCTTAAGAAGCCCATCAGGACAGTACTTATTTCTGGTTACCTTCACCTTAGTGTTAAGCGGATGAGAGTCTTTGACTCCCCCTGGACAGGACACTAATCTATCGCAGGTTAGCCCCATTCAGAAGCTAGTACATATTTATACGGCTGAGTCGGCTGGAACAAGTTGGGTAAAGTTTCTTGCTCAAGTACACAACACAGTGGTCTGGCCGGGGCTCGAACTCGTGACCCTAGGTTGGTGAGTCAATTATGCTATCCGCGCCGCCGACAAACATACTATAATATGTGTAAGCTATGAAACAAACCTGTTGTAACAGGCTACCGTCATCCTTGAAGGCTTCATGTGCAATGCCGCCAGGGCTGTTGGGTAACCTTAATGCTGATACTTCAACAAGGAGGGTGGCAACTGCCCGATGCCACGACTTGTCCAGAAAAAGTTTGTCTGTCTCACCAGGCTTTGAGGTAAAACAAAAACAGATCATACGAGAATAATTACGTCTTTTTCGGAAAACTAAAGCACAGGGTTGAATTCCTGAATATTTGCTTAAGCTTCTCTCTTGCAACTGCTCAAACTGCGTGTGTTAGGGAAATTTCATGTATGAACTCCATAAGATACCAGTGCTGCAGCTCAAAGGGTACTATAACACAAAACAACCCTCATCTTCGGGGGAGTACCTAGAATTTAAGGAAGGGAGGTTCACGTTAACAAAGATAAAGTTTTGGAAACCTTTTTGTAGGAAGAAAATCTAAAAAATTAATCTTGAATTAACAATTTTCGAACCTTTTCGCTGAAACGTTTTATTGCTGAGTGTAAAAAACCCACAAAAGTCGCAGAAATGGCCTCAAGCAAAAACAAAGGCATGCACGGCTCCTCATGACAGGATTGACAGAAGCTCGTAGTAAAAAAAAACTTCCCCTGGGTACCCCCCTGATCCTAACACTACCCTCATTCCACCCATTGTTACCTCTCCATCATACCCCCAGTTGAGGTTACCAAGGATGTATCTCCCCAGCTGATGCTCTGGTGCAGTCAGCGGTGACTTGAGCAGCCATGTTCTCACGTGATCCAAATCGGTCGTCAATGGCGACCAAAGGTTAACGGGTAAGCCGCTGAACAAATACACACATGCCTGCGGAGACATTGTCTTTCATGGTCAAAGGGAACGAAGACAAATACATTACATCAAGTAAGTTAAACTTTAGAGACACCCAGTAAAGGACAGGCTGATCATAGACCAGTGACTGGTGAAGTTTGTTAGGATTTTGAGGAATACTAGATAGTTGTGGTTCTCAGTCTAGGCTGCAGTTTAAATTTTCGCTTTACGTTTTACCTGTTGTTCGCTTTCCCATCTTTTCTCAGTTATTGTATTGTAAAACCATGATAATTCAGTTCCCAACCCTGCATAGTGTTGCAGAGTCAATAAATTATTGCTACGTCGCCTTTGGTCATTCTAAAGTCAAACATTCCATGATTGAATCTGCAGCATTTGATAAAGAAACCCTCAACTGGTTGTGCCAGGAACTGTGTTTTGCGCGAAACTGTTACAGGTGTTGTCTATGAATCAGTTTGGAGAAGCTGTTCGTTTTAAATGACTATCGGCCACCTTACCTTGCCAACAGCTTGAATAGTTTCAGCGATTCTCTTCAACAGAACGGACACGACGAATGGGTGAACAGTTGCAATAGTACTCAAGAGGTCTCTGCCGTTTTTGGAACAGAATTCCCTTGTTTCGTTTGAGACGTATGACACCTGTAGCAGAGTAATGGATAAGTCATTCTTCTATTTTCATGTCGTTCTGTAAATCATTTCAAAGAGAAAGGATCTGAACTCTTGTACTCACCTATGTGTTATTCAGGGTCAAGTTGTTTAAAGGCCGATTGGCGCTAAACCAGAATTAACGACTTTCTTGTTTACAACCTTAGAGAGACTTAACTGAACTGTACTTTTGGAATTAACTAGTTTTTTCCATGGAAAATCAAAACAGTATTTCATAAGAACTGTAAACCTTTTCTTTGAGAAGAGATTACTGCTAGAATTTTTGCTTAACCCAGGGTTAAAGTTAACGAGCTTTTGAACAACCCAGCCAAGGTGATAAGCCCTAGTTCAGGGTTAATTACCGTGACAACGAAAATACTTAGTTTGGAGTAAGCCTGGATTATCGCTAATCAACCTTTGAATAACTCGCCCACGGTAACAAGGAGAATGAAACTATGTTGATTCTATCTCTGAAGAGCAATAAGTAACTGGTCGTCATGTTACTTGAAGGACGATTCTGTACACTTTTTTTTTAAGATTTGCCAAACTAAACCAGGAAAAGAGCAACTTCTTAAAATTTAGGAATGACCAAAGGAAACTTTCATTTCCACTTGGCCTTTACTAAATTTAAAAATATATACTGCTTTTGCAGCAAAAACATGTTCGAATTGCTTATACAGAAAGCATCTTTAAACAAAAAACAAGAATGATATCGAGGAGTCTTTTCAAACGTACTGGGGGGGCTCTCTTCTCTTTTTCAGGGGGGTTCCTTACCTCGTACACCTCCAGAGCTACAGCCTCGATAAACTCACTTTCTTTACTGCCCCTTGAGCCCGCCATATTAGCAAACGTGGTCAGCAGAAACACTGCTTCGGATTCCGACATGTGGACGAGTTGATCGACAAATTCTCCGTGGTGTTCTGCAATGTGTTACAACACAAAATAAAACTCAGTTCTCACTAACCGAATTCTCCTTATCATTCTTACTTGCAATTGAATCAAATTTCTTTCCTTTCTCGGATTTATCATGAAGCTCAACATACTGGTCATAAGTGGCTAGTACTAGTCATAAAACATACCTTATATCATAAAGTACTCGTATTCGCTTAATCATGCTTTGTCCCCGACAAGGATGGTATTAAGGACTACATTTACCCGTACTATGGAAAAATACTTAATACAAACTATTCAATATGACGCATCTTTTGAATTACCGATTTATGATGAAGCGAAATTCACAGTCTAAGAGTGAAAGCTCCTCTACAAAAGCTAAAAGTTAGTATAGATGTTCTTTTACAATCTGACTTCACCTAGTTTATCAATATGTAATCTTAAACAAAGGAAAAAAAATGGTAATAGAAAATTGGAATAAAAAAGGCAAGCTATTGAGATTGAGAGTGTAATTCGCCAAAACTTCCTCAATGAAAGGTGTGGATCCAAGATGGGAGAACTCACTGCATACTGAGACTTTAATATACCTGCAATTAACACTCTCCAGTCTGTCTCCTCGCCATCATACGGATTCTCTGGGTTAGCGAGGGTGTGTATATCGTTGATGTTGGAGTGTAATGTTATGAAGAGTTTCCATACCATTGTTGACGAAACACTCGTGAAGGGCATATCTGCTAGGAATTGCCACGCTCCCAGTCTGTAAATTGAGAAACTCTTAATGGCTAAAAGAATGGTTCCTGGCGCAGGACCCCTTGCAGCTCAATGAACAAGTACGAAGAACAATTTGTGTTTGTAACTGGGGAAAGCTAGTTACTTGTGCACAGAAAAGACATTCTCGATTTCTTTAAAAACGTTAAAATTTTCGAACAAAAAGAAATTGACAAAGGAAAAGATCGGTAGTGGCATCTGTATAGACCTTCTGCTGATGTGAGTGTTACCTCTACAAAGTGATTGCAAATAATAAATGTGTGACAGCCGACGAAATCAGTTTACGACAGCAATATTAATTAACAAGAATTGTAATAATGACTCATAACATTGATTGAATTCTCATGTGGTAACTGAAGACCAATAAGTTAGTCGCTAGTACGTGAATGATTACAACGACAAGAATGTTGTTACGACAATGATGACGACGATGAGGGTGATGATGATGATGAAGCTGATGGTAATGCTGATGATTGTAGCGATGATGCTGGTACTGATGGTAATGATGATGATTCTAATGGTGATGATACTGATAGTAATGATGATGATGGTGCTGATGGTAATGGTGATGATGTTTACGGTGATGATGATGCTGACGGTAAAGGTGATGATGATGCTGATGGTAATATTGATGATGGTGGTGATAGTGGTGGTGGTAATATTGATGATGATTATGATTGTGATGATGATGATGTTGATAATAATATAGATATAGATGATGATGATGATACAATCAGACTAAAAAAGTATGCACTCAGAACGAGACAGGTTAACGACGTTGAAAACAAAGATGTTCAATAAAGCAAGAGAACTTATGGCATGAAATCTGAACCTCTACGTGATTGCACTCTCCAAAACTTTGTCTGTACATTTCGAATAATAACCGTTTATATAAACCGTAGTCAACTCTCTATTAAGTGGCCAACCTCTATTAAGCGGCCACTTGTCAAATTACCGAGGGTGGTTGCTTAATAGAGGTTGGACTGTTATTGGTAGCAGCAAACCTGTGTGCCGAGAGAATCTGCTGTGTTGCTCTCAAGAAAAAATGATCCACTTCAACCTGAAGTCTGCCAAGGGTAAACTGTTGCTCAGTTGGGTAGACATCGGGTACGGAGTGTTCTGTGTCTCCACAAACGTTCATTCGCCAACTCTTATAGTTTGACCAATGGTCAAGCACGAACTGTACAACTTGCCTGATGAAACAAGAAAATAAAACGTAAGCTTTAACAAGCAAAAGGAGATTTCCAGGCATAGTTATCAACTGTTTCCTTTTTGTCCATCTCTTTGGCATGCAAACCCTGAACTTGCCGTTTTTTCCAACGGTTCTAGATGAGTTTCTTGAAAACATCTTTGTGCGGTCTTAAATTGTCATTCTGTGCAACGACTATACAAAAAGATTTTCTGTTACCTTATGGTTCGCCCAATCCTTTTCACGAAGGCCCTGTATCTGACCCTTTGATATGTACCGAATGCGTTTCCCATGACCCTAACAACACAGGTCGCAAAAGCAATCATCCTCATGACATCCCGACTTGTTGTGTAATCCAGCGAGTACGAGGCTTCTGTAAGAAATTCATCTGGGGAAGAAAAACAACCCAGTCTTAATGATAGCCAAGCACGCCCTCTTGACCAAACAGCAAAATAGAATATGCAACATTAACCATTTCATTAATGCTCGAAATGAATTCGCTACTGAATAGGCCTTTTGCAACAAGTGATCACATTGTACATTTAATGATATTCTGGGTGGCAAAGGAACGTCACAGACTCCAATACAAGGCACAAAAACGCAAGCCTGGAAGGTTTCCTTTACGTGGCTCGTTTAATGATTATTATCAAAGCAAACCCGTTAAAAGTACTGTGACTGAGAAACGGAAGAATTTAAGTAAATGGAATCGCACCTTAGCACGTAAGCTAATTTGGAAGCACTGCCCAAGACGACTAAACCAGGAAAAGAATAATGTCCACAAGGAACAACTACGTAAACCTGATCTAAACGATCAAGCGCGAAATTGGAATCCCCACGGAAAAAGAAATAGAGGAAGTCCAAGAGCCACCTGGCGTAGATCTACAGAGCAGGAATTAAAGGCCACTGGAATTATGTGCGTGAATTATGCGCTTCATGGCGTTAAGGGGTTGAGTGGGTGATCTAAACGATGAAATTCAGCCTACAGCCTATCCAAGAAAATGATTAAACTTAAGAAATACATGAGCAGAAAACATGGCTGTAACTAGTAAATAACATTCAAGGCGTTGATAAACTTGAAATGTACTAGCGTCTGTTCACAAAATCGCAAAATACGAAAGAAAAGAAGGATGGTAACTGGGTTCAAGAAATTCCAAAACTTTTCCGTTACCAAATGACATTTTCCATGACAAAATATCATCGAGAAACCAGAAATCCTCTCCAAAAACAAGCTGTTAACACTTTAATCCAACTCTAAACACCAATTTCAACTTCTGAACCCTGAAAAACAGCGTAACGTTCTTGAATTTAGAGCAAAACGCTTAAATTTGTTAGTTTGAGAAAAACTCATCGTATGGTTTAAATTTTAAGATAATTTGTTTTCCGAATCAAAATCAAAACCAATAATAAAACATTGACTATTTCTCCAAGTTCCATGACTGGAATATACGTTTTCAAATTCCACGACTTTTCATGTCCTTGAAAACCCTGGGTAATGCTTAAGGAAAGACTGGTGTATTAAAAAATATTACACGATTAGAAATACTAACAGAAAGATAAAAACCTTAACTAACTTTTTGAAGATGGATCAATCTTTAACAAATGCCTAAATATAGCATCAAATGGAAACTGTAGGAAGATGGCAACCAGATCACTCTCCTGCAACAAGGACCAGCTGTTCTCCACTTCTTCCTCCTGTTAAGATAATGGCAACTTCTGTTAGAGGCTGACAACAACAAAGACGAAGGCTTATACAAAACACACTCCTGGTTTTGTTCTTTCACGGTTAGATTGCCTCCTATGCCTTTGGAAATGAAAAGGATAAAAGTTTCCTTCCCAGAAAAAAAATAAATTGGGACATTTTTCTGTAGGTTGTTCTCGTAGTCATAAGAACACCAACACAGAGCTTTCAACGCTGTAGTTATGAAGACAACGGCGTGCAGGTGACCAGCACTGTGCGTTTCATTGTGAAATTAGTATGTTCACTATTGTTCTCTGCTTTCTTCGCCGAAGTTGCCAAACGCACTTTAACTGAGTTCCAAAAGCAGCCCTCCGTAAGTCTCGACCCAATGCTTATGACATAACTTGCAGCACTTTTACAAAAAGCTTAAAATCTAATGTTTGATGTCAACCTGCCACATCAAGCAATATACACAATTTCTCTAATGAAAATTTTTACTCGTTTCATTCCATTACGGGGGCAAACTAGCGTTGTTTGGCCACATATTGAGTCTTTTTGTCCAGCAACTGACTTGAACGAGTAAATGTTTGCATTAGAAAAATGGTCTCTTGACAAAATGTTGGCTACTTTATGAGACGATCATAGCAGAAAAAAAACAGATTTTCCGCACTGCAAATCCTGTAAACAACTCCAATTCCTATGCACACCCAATGGCATTATCAGGAATGGCTACTCTTCTCCATCTCGATCATTCGCATTACCATTATTACGAAACGCCTTCATCCTACCTCCTCTCACTCCTCAGAAAAGCATCCAGCTGATGCTGCACATCGTTAGTTATCATCAACAATAATTATCATTATTACTAATAACATCATTAATATTACAAAACGTCTCAGTACGTACCTCTTCTCCATCCTCATCGACAAGCATCCAGCTGATGCTGCGCATCGTTCCTGTTATTGAACAAAGCTTGTTACTCGAACATGTAGTGATGGTGATCACTGTAAAGTGTTACTGACAGAGATGGATTACTGGAACATTGCTGAAGACTACTTTAGGTTTCTAGAGGTTCAGAGCTTGTTACTCCATAACATTTAGCGATGAAGATCACTGTCATGTGTTACTGAAAGAGACGGATTACTGGAACAAGTTTGAAGATTATTTTAGGTTTCTAGAGGTTCAGAGTTTGTTACTCCACAATATGTAGTGATGAAGATCACTATGGTGTGTTACAGAAATAGATTACTGGTTCAACGTTGAAGGCTACTTTAGGTTTGTAGAGGTTCAGAGCTTGTTACTCTTATATGTAGTGATGAAGATCATTGTGGCGTGTTACAGAAATCGATTGCTGGAAGAACTTTGAAGACTACTTTAGGTTTCTAGAGGTTCAGAGTTTGTTACTCCATAACATTTCGTGATGAGGATCACTATGGTGAGTTACAGACAGAGGTAGATTACTGGTACAACGTTGACGGCTACTTTAGGTTTGTAATCTGTAGTAATGAAGATCACTGTAATGTGTGTTACAGAAATAGATTACTGGAACATTGTTAAAGTGCATATAACTATAACAACTTTTTTGGGATCAAATCATTCTACATACAATTTAAAGTATTCCTGCAAAAAAAGTTTCAAAATTTGGTCAAATTGTTTTTTTCTACAGTGGCTTGAACTAGTAAAATTTTCAGACATCTTGGTTCACGACCGCGTTTTCGGGGGACTGGGTTGTGACGTCATTCCCGACTTAAAATATTGCGCAAATGAGATCTTTTCTAAACACAGAGGTACAAAAGAACTGAGAACTATATGAGGAATCGGAATGTACTTCTGAATCAAAATCTCTGATTCACTCATGTCCATCTTGGTGTGTTTTGATCCAGAGATGTCCGGGAATGACGTCATAACCCAGTCCCCTTAAAACGCGGTCGTGAACCAACAAAACTTGAACTTCAAATGTGTACAAGAAATCGAGAATAGGACCGATTTCAAAAATTACTTTCTTAAACTTCCTTAGTTTCCAAGCACTTTTAGTGGTAGGAAAAATAATCGTTAGTGTTATAGGCACTTTAAAGCCTACTTTTTGGTTTCCCTATTTTTCATTAATTAGCATTTAGCAGTATAATGATCTTAGCAGTCAAACTAGTAAAACAGTAATCGAAGTAAGACTAGACAAGAACGCCACGTACCTTTCTTCAAGTTTTCAAGCCTCTGAAGAAAGTTTTCTCTTTCCCTATACAAAAAACAGAAAGGACACATACATAAGCAGAAGAAAATGCACACGAATCCGACATTAAATCACCCTTTGAACCTCAGCCAGTTTATCAACATTTAACTTCTCCCTGCATAGCTGATTAAAAATAGATCAATTTGTAACAAAAAATTGAAAACTGATCCATCATAGAAAACTACGAAGATGAAAGGCAAGATTTTTCTAAACTGGTAGCAGGAAAGGTATTGGTTCTAGTTGTGAGAACTTAGCAATACATCATTGACATAGTTGGGATCGAAAATGTTTAAGTCGTTATCATTGTTTAAACCATTGTTATTACTACCATATAATTTAGTCATTACTACAATAATAACTTTATTAAACTTTAGGTACTTGTGGATTTTCTGTATCTTACTTGGTTGGATTAAGGATAACGGCCAAGGTTGCCACGAAGTGATGCACCAAAGGGTTATCCCAGAAGAACTGCTCATTTGACACGTAACTATGGTAACCATCACCATGGACACTTGGTACTGGAAACTGAACAAAGTGTGCAACCTTGGTAGCAAACCCAGCAGGGCAGCGCATAATGTGGTTCAACAAAAACACAAGGTCAGCAAGCGAAGAGACCCTCAGAAGTACACCAACCTGTGAGTGCAAGCAAACCAAAGTAGTTCAACAACATAAAATTCTCTATAACCACACGTTTCAGGAAATTTTGATACGGTAAGCAGTCGACTCCTTCATAAAGTATTTAAAGAGCTTGTTGAAAGATTCTATGCTGTAAAGAGAAATACATATACACATCTGTATAGTTCAACAGAGCCAGTGATGAGTACAAAGCTTTACGAGTCTTTGATTTTGTTTTTGGCTCTCATCCACCAACAAGTCCCACCACTTAAAGGCTTTTTTGCTTAATAGATTTGATTCTATTCGCCAAAAGGTTAATGCTTTTTCATTAGCTACTGTTTTCAAAGACGATCAATGTTTTGAAAGAGATGCAAGATTTATTTTATGGCGCCCTCTTCCTCACGAACCACAGAACTTTCTCCTAAGAATAAGGATTTTCCACTCGGCCACATTATTTGAATTTCTCTTAACCCGTACACAATAAGATTTTATCTTTACCACAAAAAACGTTTTTTTTTTCATACAAAACCTTTTCTACGATTGGCTGGATAATTGGAGGAGTATAGTCTCATAGATCCGACCTTGATCAATCAGATTTTCCATTTCTATGTCCCCCTATTACACTCCTTACTCCTACTCTTTATAACAATCTCGTTGGTTCAAGTACTTGGTCACTGTACTAACCAGCTGTTCGAGCCATTGGTTTAAGTGTTCTACAAACAATTCATCTTGTATTGGTTGTCGCACAAACATGAAGAGAACACTGATGCACTCTCTTAGCTTCTGTAAATCATCCTGAACATCGGGTGACATGTCCATCGGACAGTGACCTGAAACGTATGAAAAAATACCACTATAGTCAATTTTGCAGCAAAACGTTTACACCTGCAAGAATTCCTCAGTTTACCAATTTAATAAGTTTCCTTCGTTCTCATGAAATCGATGATACAAATAATTAAAACTAACCAGCCAAACGATAAAACAAACGATGCAAACCAACCTCTTAGTTTCCTGTATTCAAGAACTCGATCTTCTATGTCAACCTGCATATGTTCCGTACATAAAACAACTGACCCACTTCTCGCCAGAACCTTACTTTACCCATCTCCATCCCATTCCGATCAAAGGGGGTAGATCACTGATTCGAGATTGCGATGAAATAAGCACCACCACAAAGCAGTTTCCAACTTAATTCTGGGAACTAAATTTACAAACCTGTCACAGGACAGCCTCGGGGAACAGTACTGAGAACGGCGGACTTGGTCAGCAGGTCATAAATGTAAATATCAACATGCAGCCGTGCCAGCTGGCTCGTATACATTTGGAGACACAAAGTCTGTAATTAAACATTGATCAGTAATTAACAAGATGGATAATGTATAAAATCTTATCAAATTTTAACTTAACAAGACGTTTCGAAATCCAGGTGCTCATGAAATACTAATTTTAGCCAAAATATTGATTTGCTACAACCCTTAAGATTGAAGGCGCTAAGTAAATGCGGCCTAATCCCTGTTTAATATTTGTCAAATATGTTGAGTGATGGCATGGGAGCTGATGACGGATTTCTCTAAAAACTACCAAGTTGACTACTCCTAGAAATTCAAGCAACGTCAAACAACGTATTCGAGGTTCTTTTCTCTGGATAACTTACCACATACTCAATTCGTTTAAAGTGTCACTAAACGAATCTTACACACATCAGATTTCTCTGATCAAACGCGCAAAGTTTTTTAGGAGCATTGATCTGGTATTTCAAGAAATAATTGCTGTTTCATGATCTTTATACTTGAGAGTATCTCTTATGACGTCACAACTTCGGTAGTTTGTATAGTTCAAGGACCTTTTTAAATATCTCAGCAACCAAAATACTTGTTCTGAAAAAATAAACGACATTTTTCTTTGTTTTCAAACAACTTTCTGACAAAACTAAGTTCAATGATTCCGATAATTACACTTTAAATCTTGTTGCTAGTTATACAGTTTTGTGATGTCGGGTTGTAAGTAATAAGTCTAGTAGTTAATCCAAGGGTATGTATCAAGATATTCTTTGAACAAAGTTCCTGCTGTTGTTGAAATTTACCTCGTGTAGCGCTGTTTGAATTTTCTTCAGAAGGGACTCGATTTCTCTTGGGACTAACGCGTTTAGCTCAACTTGTTGATAGGTGTAGTTATGAGAGACTGCCACATGATCTTGGCATTTACCCTAAAAGGTAAGTACAACTGTTAAAACGAAAATCCTTAATTGGCAACCATATAAAAAAAGGACATCTCAAAGGCATGTAGCCACGACCTCTGAAGTATCATTAGTTCGCTATTTAGATCTCTGAGTTCTACTTTATTGATAAGATTCCTTGACCTGACAGTTATAAATCATACATTGACCCAAAGCGGCCGAGGTAACCAAGTTTCTTCCTTCCAGATACACAAGGGGGGAATATTGTAATTTAACAGTGCTCGAACTTGCCACCTATATAGGTAGCCAACGCTACCCGGTAAAAAATGTAGATACTACGAGATTGTGTGGAACCATTGTGACTGAATAACTAAGATTGTTGCACGTTATTTCTAATGAATTGATTAATGGGTTGAACATATGAAGCTTTCTCGGGCAAACAAATCTGAAGACAATTGCAGTTAATCATGCATGCATAGCTACAGACAGAAATATAAAACAAGTGGCCGCCCTCTGTTCAGCGATTGAATCATGCATGAACTTTTTAGTTCACAAAAGAAGTGCTGAGAGAAAAACAAGCCGCAGGTGAGTTTTTCTCGCACTTCTTAAATAAACTTAAAAGTCCACAAGTGTTTTTAATCAATGAACAGAGCAAGTAAGCGAGTTTTGTATTTCTTTTATAAAATAAGGCACACAAACAGCCGATAAATATTTAGAGTGCTTCACCACAGCCAATCAGAATGTGCGTTATATCTCATTTATTTTGTAAAAATATTTATTACACTTTGAAAATATATATATGGCTATTATTCTAAAACCTGCGCAAAGTTTTTCCTCTGATAGCCAGCTGGCCACTTGGGGAACAAAACAGTTGTGAACCCTGTCTATGAATACACTAGGGATATAACCTCTTGCCGAAAGTTTTCCAAGACACACAAAAGTTTATAGGGAAAACGCTACTTCCGTTTGGCAAACGTTCGAATACTGAGTGAATAGGCAAGTTTCTTACCCACAGTTGATAAAATAAACCGCCTTTCCTTTCCAACAACTGTACACAAAAACTTGCTTGTGCACTCGACTTAAGAACTACTGGTAAAAGAAGGAGTTGCATTGCCATCTTTAGAGAGAGACATCATACCAAACATTTTCATTGAATAATCTTTAACTCTGTCCCTGTTATATACCCCTAAGGCCGTTAAACACTGAAAACTTCTCAATGAATCTTACAAATAATTTACACTAAACACTATTTTCAACTCAGGTGGTAGTAACTTATCCATTCATCCTGTACCTGAGCTGCAATCATGTGCTCCTTGACTGTCCAGACTTGTTCCTTTTTTTCTTCACACTGTTTTGCAGTAATCTGGAACACATAAATTATGTTTGATAAAACTGTCTGAATCAGGGAATGACAAGTCACAGGCATGCAAAACCTACACTTTCTAGATCTTATGTGCTCTCTGAGGGAGAAAACTTCCACTTTTGTTCTATCCTTGAAGATTTCGGTGATAAATGGAACAAGAGTTATTCTAGGGGGAAAAAGAAATTTTGACTCTTTGCACAAAACCACTGTTATTTTGATTAATGCATGGTTGACTTGCACTTTGGATGCAAATGGTATCACTGCATAAAACCTTTTTGTGAGCATTTCCTGGCTTCCGTTTGTCAATTCAAGGACACTTGGTTAAAAATTAAGGTTTCCGAATCCAAAGTTCCTTATTCCTTACATTTCTGTACATTACCAATGCCAAATATTTTTACAATGGATGACCATGCATTGATACCTATCAATTTGTCAAGTATGGGTTTGATCCGTCCATAAAGAAATTTAGTTACCCTTGGTACTGATTGTTGGGCCTTTAAATCCCTTGTATCATAAAGCAGAGTGGAAAATGGTTAGCATTCAAGATTAGCTACTACAACATCAAGCCACACGTCTTAATTATAAGCTAACATATAACATGTTCAATTCTTTTTTTCTCTATCAACAAGAAAACGAACGCTTGTGGATGGATAATTAATGAACTTCTGCTCATAGATAAAAAGGAGTTAATTCTGATGTAAGACAAAGACTTTTTAAAAGTTACCAGAAATGAATGAAGACGTCAACTGGAGGAAGTTGTCCTTCATTAGCGTGTTTAAGAGTAAAAGTATGTAAAAGCTTGCTAAAAAGAGGCTGTATTTACTGTTAGTATTAAAATCTTTCAAAAAGAAACACTGAGCTTTCGCCATCAACAGCATCATCAAAGTACTTATACCCAAAGTAGGTACGGCCTCAATTTTCAATCACTTACTGTGACCTTCATCAGAGTAAAGATGATATTAAAAATACATAAAAGTTCATGCTGTACTTTACAATTATTGTAAGTATTTTGAGCCCTCGTATGCATACATTTTATGCACACATATTGACAACTTGAGTTCACTTTAAAAAATTGAACTTGGAGGGCCAAAGTGTTTCAAAAAGGTCTCAGTTGTCACTGCTGTTTTTAAGGAACTGTAACGTCAAGAGAAGCTGAATTAACTGAAAAAAATTACCGTCTTATCCGAAATGCTGAGGTTAAGTTGGTTGTGGCAGGCTAAATAGTAAACAATTTTAAAATAGTAATCTCAAATCACATTTCATGCCTTGGCTAAAAGCCACCGTTGATTATCAAATGTCAACAACTGATTACCAAACAGGAAAAATCTTTTGATTAGTGTACATGTCCATTCAAAGAAAACACCATACATACATTTATTTTACCATAACAAAATGTATATGTATACACTTAAACTGCTAAGTTACCTCATATTCTTTTGAAGCAACAGCAAGAGCATTCCTAGCCCTGTAGTAGGCATTGACAAGTTCATAGAAGTCGTGTCCATCCTGCTTGCTAATCTATTGTTCAAAACATTTCAAGTAGTCAGATTCAGATTTTTAGCTTATTCATGCACCCTTGAACAAGGAATGAGGTATTGTGAGAGTAAAAAGAATAGACAATTGTTGGTTATTATTTGGTGGACCTATAAATCTCTTTTATGATGAGACGGCTCTAGATAGCTTGGGGTCCTTTGCTTATTGTTTGTACTAATCATTAAAGTTGCCCTGTAAAGCTTTTTTTTAAGTTCCAGATGAAAAGAAGAACCCTTTAATAATAGTAATTTTCAAAAATGAAACCTTTTCTCGCTGCTCCTGTTACATTTTTTAGGCTTAAATAGTGCAGGAGACATATGATGTAGCACGAGGCATGAAGCAGAGATCTTTTTTATCTCAAAAAAATCCAATTCTGGCTACAATAGTCACAATGTTATAACTTTAATCAATGAATAATTATTCCCTTGTTGAATAAAAAAACTATGACAATTTTTAAGAAAAATAAAGTTTTACAAGCAGCTATCCATTTTTCCCTTTATAGAATCTTACCTTAATTGAAAACAAAATTTGCAGGAAGGATTACAAATTTGTCAGCTATCACCAGCAGCCAGCATCCACTTTGAACTCTGGTCTTGGTTTTACTTTAACCCCCCTCATCCACAAAGACTCAAAGGTCTAACCATATAAAGATGTTAGAGCAAACAAAGACAGCACTAGGAATGAAACTGGGCCAGTCCTGCAAAGACCGGTGACTTACCAGTGGGGCTAACCAGATGGTCTTTCCTTTCATTATATCTCTTAAACTGCACTGGCAATTACAAATCAGACAACTCACAACTTCACTTAGTTTTCAACTTTACTGTTTAATATTCTTTGGATAACCTAAAATCATGCTAACTAATGAACGGTTTTAATGACTGAAAGTAGTTTTTAAAAAGTTGATAAAGCAGCTTAAATGAGATAACCACTGACAGTTGCTTCAACTGTTTACCTGAAACCAAGTCATAAAAGAAGGTAACTAGTATTTACCTGAATAAAGTGATCAATGAATCCTTCTAGTTGTACTAGCAGAGGGTTGAAATATAATGTCTGTAATTTGTCTTCACTGAATGGCTGCAGCACAACCTTGTACCTATGAATTGTGGAGGCTGCAAATGCAAAGTATTTGTCATTAAATTTTTATGGTGTATGTTAATGAGTTTTATTTATTTGCAAATGAGACAGCTAATATCTTGCAAAAGAAAGTTTGGGCCCTGCCCTAATTAGTTCAAAGAATATTTGTTCAGTCTTTTTCATTGGTTGTGCTGGTATCATAACCATTATATAGTTTATGCTACACCAGCAAAGGCACAAACCACAGTAAAGCTCCAAATAAATATATTATTTAATTCCAACCCAAGTATATTACACTTCATGGAGGATCACTATTGACACACAAAACTATGATTACATTAAAATACATTAAGCTTTATAACAATCAAGGGCCCGAAGAACAGAATACTTTAAGTTTTATGGAGGATCACTGTTGACAAACACATTTAATGTATCTTTAATTAACCCTTTCAGCCCTAAGGCATTTGTCAACATCTAAATTCTCCTTACAGTTAACAAAAGAAAACAAGCAGGTTAGTGCTGAGAATATGAAATTTGATCATCCACCAAAAACTCTTGAAGATGAATTAAGAAATTCTCCCAAACTTCTAATAGGAATACTATGGACTTAGTTTGGGAGAATTTACAAACTCTTCTTTGGGCACTCTTAGGGGTTAAAGGGTTAATAACTGATTGCAAGGCTGGGGTTGGGTTCTTCAGGGTTAAAAGGGTAGAAATGACGGAAAGAAAAGCCACCAAAATACCATAAAAAATACCAAGGTATAAAATTTTCCACCTAACAATACCTCTCTGTTTTAAAATACTCTAAAAAAATACCACTGAAAGCTGAAATAATTCCCTGGGTAGTGTCCAGATAGGCATTAAGTCCCCTCACATTGCACTTAATGACAAATGCAGCAAATAAAGGTGCACAAGAATAGGACGTTCGCCAAAGGACTTTTGTCTTAACTTCTTATCAGTATGCCTGTTTGCTATTAACACGGGGCCTCAAGCAGTCCAATAGCTTCGCATTTTTTAACCCTTAAAAATACCAGGCTCTTTGTTTAACACAAGCTTTCTTTTAACAACTCCTAAAAAATACCAGACTAGTAATTTTAACCCCTAAAAAATACAACAGTCATACCTACCACCCCAATATAAGGAGTACCCCCCCCCCCTAGGTGCAAGGTCTGTAAATAAGAAAATAATAAGAAAAAGAAAATATTTGCCTGCAAGAGGTCTTTCACTATACAGACTGAGCATAACAAGGTCTGTGTGAAGAATGACGGCAAATAATTTCCCTGACTTATACTTTCCTAGAAGTATAATAAGAATAAAGTAATTTTTTTAAATCATATAAAGCATCCTACCTGACTGTTCAACAAGAGAGTTTAATCTTGGATAAGCCACAGCAGCTGACATTGATTCATTGTTTTCAGTTAAGTTAATGGCTTGTGCATCAGGCACTGATGGTTGCCCATGTTCTGCTACTGACTCTGCAGTAAGATGAGTCAGTGTATCATCAAATAAAACTGGGGCAGAAGGTTCGACCTGCTCCCCAGTGTTTTCCATGTTTTGTGCAACATCTTCAGGCAGTGACACTGCTTCCTGAGTTCTTACCTTTACTGCAGCCGGCACAACTGTGTCAGCTGTCCTTTCCCCTGATTCTTCAGGCTTTACTACGTTTGATACTTCACTCACAACAGTTTCATTGTTTTCAAAATAATCAGTGTCTTCTTCAAGTTTGGATTGATTAAAAGTTTGATCTTCTTCATTATTAAGATCTTTATCAGTATCTTGTTTGATTTCATCATCTCCACTTTGTATTTGATCAGTACCAGCAGTGGATTCTGCTGCCTTGTCGTCCTTCTCTTGCACTCCTGATTTCTGTGGTTCTGCAAAACTTGACGAAGCTTTTTTTTCGTTCTTGTCTTCTTCGGTGAGAAAAACACTCCTGTCTTCTGCCTCAGATTGAACAACGTCTCCGCTTTCCGCCGAAGTTCCTGGCTTCTCTGATGCAACTTCCCCTTTTTTAAAAAATAAAAATTTCCCGAAGAACAACGGTAAGTAACCAAAACCAAAACAAGATATAAGCTGCGCTGTACAACTAAACTGGCTTCGCATTTGCAATGCAGCAAGTCACATGAGCTCTTTGAGCGACCTGCAAAAACAGACATAAACAAAAATTTTACTAGCTTCGTTTAAAATCAGTAGCCTTATTTATACCTTTTGCACTGGCATTCTGTTCTTTGGGCTCTTGGTTTTGCACAAACCAAGTAGCATTCTCTTTCTTCTTCTTTTTTCCTTTTTTCTTTGGCTTTACAGCCTCCATAATTCCAACCTCAGCCTGTTTCCGCCATTTTCTTGTTTGCATCGATTACTTCATTGACCAACACTGGAAAACTCCCAGCATGTCTTGCAGTTCGCTTCCGGTTAAAGCGGAAATAGATCGTCTGCAACAATCATCAGACAATTAAAGGGAATGACGTTCGGTTTGAAAATACCTCATGCTTAAGGCGATTGACACATCTTTAAAACCCTTCGGCTACACCCTTCTTTAGTTCTTGTGGAAGGCACAGCAACAACTTTTAACGAAGAATATTTGATAATAGTAGTTAAAAATAATGGTAATAACAATAATGATAATGACACTATTTTAAAAACTTCAGTTTTTTTAAAACTGCAGTTTACCGAAGCCTTTGTGCTCAAGACAGTTCCAAGTAATTTAAATTGGTATTTCCGGAATCTTGTTTCATAATTCAACGTTTGTCGACAAATATACATTTTATCACCGCTGAAGGCAGACGTACCTGCCGAAACGTTCAGTAAAAAACATATTTTAACCATTTTTAAAGAAGAGACAACTTTACACTTATATTCTTTTAACACATTTTACCATGCCTGATTGCAACTTTAGTAATTTAAAAAAAAGTTGTTGTTGCTTTACTTCAAAATATCTATCAAAATATTTGCACTGAAATACTGAAGTAGACGTAGCTCTACACGACGTTTAGTTCAGCTGGCAGAACAAGCCTTCTTCAGCACTTCACACATTTTAAAATCGACTTGAACTTTCCTACTGATTCAACGTTAGCGGGCAATTTAGTGTGTGGTTTTCTGTTCAGAAGTCTTCTTTTTGCAGTACTGAATTATTCATGAAATAAAAGATTTTTGTGGGCCATGGGTACTTGAACGATTATTTTAAAAATTCTTACTTTTTGTCTGAGGTGCACGAGAGGGCAAGAAGAAATCAACCCTGCAATTTGATTGGCTCCGTGAGCCGCGGAACCTTACAATCTTGCCCGTGGTCAGTCTGAACATACGTCTTTTTTTATAAAATCACAAGAAAAACCGGGTAGAAATAAAAACATTATTGCACGGGCGTGGTGGGGGGGGGGGGGGGGGGGGGGGGGGGGGGGGGGGGGGGGGGGGGGGGGGGGGGGGG
>JAOBAT010081274.1:0-19405 GCA_026413305.1 Hydrozoanthus tunicans | reverse complement strand
CACACTTGTGCGATGTGCTGCAATTTTGATTGCATGCGACGAAAATTGCATGCTATCGCACAAGTGTGCGGTGGGCTGAAGGGAACATAGAAAATGTCAAGCTACGTTGATGCCCGTTAGTTTCAAAGCCCTCGTGAGCCAAGAAGCTTAAAAACCATAAATCCGATTGCTTTTTAGAAAAGCCACGTTTATTTAAACTATAAATACTTGCCTTGCTTGGGTGCTTATAAACTTATCTCTTGTTAAACTGGAATTGTCAGTTAGTTGTTTTGTTAAGCTTTTGGGCGCCCGACTACGTTAGCTCCTTCTCGTTGTCTCAGATGCCCAGTCAACTAGTTCTAGGTTAATCTATATGTTTTTCGTTTTCACACACTCCCTAAGGCGTCCTGCAAAGGCAAAAAACAAAGCGGCCATGCATGTTGGTGCCCTAAACAAAAGAAATCATCCAAATTCTTTTGTTCAAAGGTACCAACATGGCCGCCGTGACGTCACGTGAAAACGAAGAATTATTTCAAATTCCATATATGTAAAAAAGGTGGAAGTTTTAAAATGTTCTTGTTTTTGTACGCAAACTTCATTTATTACTTGCAACTTGCTGTTTCGATCGGGCAAGAACTCCCTTTCGTCTTACTTTTTATGCGTTTTTTCCGTTGTAATTTATGGTTATATTATTTTGTTTTAGTTTCCAAACTATCAAAGAAGTTCTCTGTTCTGGAATCAGAGAAGCGACGCTTGAAAACCGAGTTAGATGACCTAGCTCGTTCCCACGCCTCTCTCGGACGAAAGCATGACGCTCTTCTTAAAGACAACAATGGTCGGATTCCGCTCAATGAGCACATGAATATTGTGGACGAGTGTAGAAGGTAATATGAGCAAGTATGATATCTGGGAAATTTTCTATTAATCTGATATCTTTCTCGTGCACCCAACCGATATTTTCTATTAGTATAAACCAGCTCGGCTACTTGCAATTGGTTTAGAAATAGTTGATGTAATTTAAATCTTACCAACATCATAGTAGATAAGAAAATAGCGGGCGGAAATAGTCGATTCGTGTCCGTTCTTGATCATGATATTTAAAAAAAAACTTGCAGAAAATGCCTTTCCTCGTGACATCAAGAAGGAAATAAAATTTGGTTATAGGTTACGACGACGACAAGGTTTTGGCAACACAACGAGATGGCGTGCTTTCTTTGCATGTGCAGTACACTTAAACATCTCTAAGACTCATACCTTCGGGACTGGCTTTAACTGTCCGTCTTAGAGAGATGTCCGTATTATAGAGGCTTAAGACGCAGTAAGAGAAAACGGTAGGGACCATGATTTGGTGTCCGTTTTATAGAGGTGTCTGTCTTATCAGGGTCTCCGCCTTGTGGCGTCCTAGTGTATGACGAATGCGAAAAACTTGTATGTGTAGTCGTTGTCGAATTGAAAGGTCTCTACTTTCACAATCGGAGTACGAGCACTAGTTTTCCCTATTGTCATACTGCGCGTGCTGGAATTGCAAAATAAAATCACCGCGTCTTGTTGTGTTGCCAAAATCTCGTGGTCCACGCGCCGAGTTTTAGACAAATCTCGTTGTAACAAGAAGCAAGACGACGATGTTTTGATAACACAACGAGATTGCGTGATTTTCGTCACGAGCAACTGGTGTGACGAATGGCAAAAGCACGTACTTGTACTCTTACTCGTCGCCGAATCTGAGACTCTCTAATAGCCTGCCTACAGTCGTGAAAAATATTTAAGCTGAGCTAAACTTTGTTTGTTTTTACAAGGCTGTTAGAGGAGTTCAAAGAGAAAGCTGACGTCGAAAAGGACGACACAACCGCTATGGTGGAGGTAATGATATACGCTGTGTTTTTTTTTCCGTTTAAGTCTTCATCCCGGCACAAATATTAAAACGGCGTCTTTGGTCTCTTTTGAGTGGATAGTTTTCCTGTGGACGGGCGAAAACTTGTTAACGATACCAAGACGTCATAGATCGAGTTCAGTTTCTTCTGACCTCATTTCTAATATCGCGCATGCTCTGTAAGGGACGCTGTCGTGTTCCGTCTAAATGCGCGAAAACGATTTAAGAAACGGTTTAGAAAACAATTCCCGCTTTCAAAACGTTGAAGACATATAAGCCTGACGATAGACGAATAGAGAGAGTTAGTTAGAAGTTGTGTTCTTCTACCTAAAACTCATGATGGCCGAGAAGAGGCCTGCTGTGTGTCTCTATTCAACTTCCTTGGTTTTATGAATGCAATTTCTTGCAGGCGATAAAGAAGGAAAAACAAAGTTTGGCAACAAATCTAGCAGGTATTTAACGTTTTCGACATACATGTTATCATTATAGAACTTAAGCAACAAGGACGCAACACTGACGACGACGACGTTGAAACGTTCAAAGCTCATTCTCGGAGTCCTGAGGCCAAGGGAATGCTTTGCATGCAGAACCCTTTAATCTCTCTATTTTAAAAGATTTTTAAGTGTTCTATGTAACGTGCCAGAATGTAAACAGTCGTTGATGTGAATGTGTTCCTGTTGCTCACCAGATTTTCAACGACTGCAGCAGTTCGCCGATTAAAGCGAAAAAATGTTCAAGTATAAGAGAATCAGTGCTTACATTTGCTACAGTATGAGTAAAGCCTAAATCCTATTACGTTATTGTGGATCAGGTTTACATATTTCCATAATGGATTAATGTGTGTATCTCCGCTGGGATTATTTGCTGCCAGCGCTACGTTTCCTGCAAGAAATACCTAGCGTTTGAAAAACATCCAAACTCTCATCTTCTCATCTCAATTTTCCCGACTTTTGGTGATTGATGCCTATAAATGGCGCGAACTAAAGTTGGTTGTCGCGGCAGTCTTGTGCGTACATGTCTACCTCTCAATTTTCCCGCCTTTTGGTGACTGATGCCTAAAAATTGCGCGAAGCACTAGTTGGTTTGTTAGTTTGGTGCGTGCATGTCTACCTCTCAATTTTCCCGCCTTTTCAGTTGGCGGCTGATGCCTAGAATAGGCGCGAATACCAGTTGGTTTGTGAGTCTGGTGTGCATGTCTACCTCCCTTTTTATCCGTATGAAAACGATTTATAAAACATATTTTTAAAGTACTATTCAACAATGCGTTAGGTTTAAACAGAAACCCCCCATATGTTTCATCTTTCGTGAATCTTTCTCATTTTTACCTAAACTAGATTCTGAAGCAAGAAACGCCCAGCTACTCAGGGAGCTAGAGGCCTACTTGAAAACGTTAAAGTAAGTTTCTTTGTTTTTCTAATGCCTAGCCAGCATAGCAGGCGCTGCTTTGTTTTGTTTTTGTTTAATTGCAAACGAGTCCTGGTCCTCTTTATAAAATAAAGGAGATATAACGCGCGTTCTGATGGGCTGTGATGAGGAAGCCTAAATATAAATAGAGTTTACGTCATCACGGGCTTTATCGCCTGTTTTTTTTTTGTCTTATTTTTTAAAAGAAATATAAAACTCTGTTTATTGTTAGAAACACTTGTGCCTACGGACCGTTTTTCCCTTGCCACTTCTCTCGTAACTATGAAGTTCACGCATGTTTCTATCACTGCCAGGGTGCGTGCAATCGTTTTATTTTCCTATAATACAGCTACAATTGTTGTTGCTTAGTAAGACGAATCAAAACAAGATCCTGTCCTGCAGCTTTTTCAGTGTCTTAGCATTTTATGTAAATCGGAAACTGCTGGTTAAGCATTGAAATTAATGATAAGATAAATATGTAGATCACTGTCGAGTGTTGGTCAAAAAATCTGTCTTATTACGATATCTGAACACCTAATAGCTAATGTAAGCCTGGATAGTTTATTTGTTTTACATGTAGTGCAATAGCAGAAAGCCCTTAAAAAGTTTAAGTTCTTCTTGGTGATTTTCAAGAAACGAGTAAAGAAAAAAAAGAAATACGATGTTTTGTTGAAGTGTAGCAATAGCCGTCGGTTTCTTTGCTACTTGCGAATGAGAGCCATTTCGCCAAAGCCTATACCTACTGTGTAGACCAGCTCTTCTGAGCTTGAAGTTGTAACATTCACTCACAATGCTAACCCGGGCCTGATCCTATCCTTACACAGAAAAACAGAACGTAAAGTTCTGTTCTTACAGCGCCAGTTGGAAGCTGTTCAGCACAGAGAGAAGGTAGCACAAGAAACACTCTCCGAAGTCCTAAAAGTGGTGAGCTCATTTCCAATTGTAGTTCGGCGCAGAGTCAGGGTTTGTAATTCATTGGCTCAAACCGCGACATCATGCATCAAGTTTAAAATAAGGACAATAGGGAAAAGACAAGATATTCAAAACCAGTGATTCAGTTCCTCCGCGTGAGTCTCTCAAGCTTAGTGGGTAGAGCACCTGAACGGTAGTCAGAGGGTTGCGGGTTCGATTTAGGTCAGTGGCTCTGGATTTTCGTGAACATTAAACTTGAGAAGCAAGTTATTATCAAGTTGCAATCTTTTATATGACATGGAACCATTTGAACGCGGGGGCTCGGTTTAAATAGAGGTCTGGGCTCTAATTAGTTCTCATCAAACAATGTCATATATGTATGGCCGCCTTATACACTCTTGAAGAATGAAGCTGTACAATTTAATCTTTTAAAGTAAAATTGACAAAATGATCTTGAGTATTTTTTTGTTTATCCAAGTCAGCCAAAGGAATAAACAACATTTACGCGTTGCAGAATGTTTCAGTAAATCGAGCGAGATGAGTACACGGCAATAATTTAAATTTACATGACGCCGCCTTCGTGTTTTTCCCGCTCTTTAGATTTTGTTTCGCTTCTCACCATTGGTTAAGAGTTTGAACTCAATATAAGGTTATTGGTGATTGGCTTTGCGTTTTACGCTCGGCAATTGAAAGATGGTTTATTCGCCTGTTGTTAATATAATATCAGTTTTGTGGCATTCTGGCCCATGCAGTAACTGCTGGCACACTGACTCTCCACATCACCCTCGGGTCACATTGATCGTAATCCGGTGTTAACAGCATTCAATTCTGTATTTATAAAATCGATCCAAAACAATAAAACTCGTGATTAAACAGAACTTACTCGCAAACGAATCATTTCAAAAGATTACTCGATGTCCATCCTCGACAACTGGCTACCACTTGCGAATTGTGAAGTTGTTTTCGGTTGTTTACGCATTAAAGCCATTAAGCACCAATCAAAATAGGTTTTTAAAACATGCAGTTTATTTTGTCCAATGATAAGCTTCGGTATATGGAGGTATTACGATTCGCGCTCGCCAAACGCGGGAAAATTCAAATTACGGCCGCCATGTTTGTTGGTCATGAATAAATTAACTAAAATCTTCTTTAGGAAGGTCTCCTTTATACCATACCCCCTCAATTAAGGTCTTTAACTATTGAAGAGTAATGTTTAGCTCGATTAGTCTGCCTGGAACTTCTATATTCAACAATTATTCCAACAGCGCGCGTTGGATATGAGATGACAAATAGCCAAAGAGGCGCTTAGGTTAATCATCTCGTAGCCAACGCGCGCTGTTGGAATAATTTGTTAATGACTGACGAACTTGTCATCAGTAATTCTGAGTCGAGTCAATGGTTTGCTTCAGGCAGAGAAAACAGCAGCAGAACGGGATGGCATGGTTGAGCTTGTGAGTATAAAACAGTTTAAGCTGTTTTTTCTATCTTGAATAAGGAATCAAACCTGATTTACTTAATGGTTGTTGAGATATTAACATTCAAAGTTCTCTGTATTTTTTCCCAAGTACGTACCGTCAGAAAATTAGCCGGTATTTCTGATTTCTTTACCGGCTGAGATTTATTCGAAATTCCCTGGCTCGGCTCAAGATACATTAAGGTCTTACCCCTGAAAGAAATCCGCACTTTGGTTTTTTTTTTCAAACTTTGTCAGGTTGTTCCTTTGTATATGCTGACCCCGAAAATGGAATAAAAAGCGGGAGTCTCCGACTTCGTTTTTGAGTTACAGAGTGTCAAAGTATGGTTATTTTATGCCAATTTAGTCAAAAAATGCCATCGTCGCAGTCTTTTGTCCGACCGCCAATAACAAACATTACTGATTTATACTAGGGTGACTTATATTCTTATCACTTTTTTTGACTTTCAGTCGACTAAGCTACACATTTAAGGAGTTTTGTCAACGAATGTCATTAATTAACACGGTTAATCAGCGTTAAAATTACCTCATTCCTTGTTGAAAATAGCTAAAAAATGGCCCACCAGAAGGATTTCAATAACCCAAGTTCTGTATTTTCTATCTATAGATTTTGTTTAAAAATTTGCACCAATCTAGGAAAGTTGTTATGTTACAAAATTGAAAAAGAAAAAAGGGGGTCCCCGACTTAAGTTTTTAGATACTCAGCAAAATAGTGAAAAACAATAGCATCAAAACGGTATTTTCCGCGAGGGACCTGGGGCAAGTGTGGTTAAGCACACCTCGATTTGTGTCCAATGAATGGAATCGATTCGAGTCAGCAAAAACATAAATCGTTCTAAGGCAAAATTGAGCAATTAGTGAGAAATTTTTGTACAAATACAAAATTTGTGAAAATGCACAGAAGATCTGCGCAATGCAAACCTTTACATGCTTTGGTTCTTATCTCCTATATGGGGCTTAGATTTTGCTTCTCCTGTTTACTTCTACACTATCCCCGATACAAAAAGAAATGAGCTGAGAAGGCTAAGTGAGCTTTCTATCTTTTCCTTTTTTAGGCCAAATCGCAGAACCTGGAGCAGCGAAAGGCAGCAACTATTATCAAGAAGGGCGACCAAAGTATTCGCGGACTCGAGGACAAATTGGCGGTATGAAAACAGACGTTAGATATGGTTTCAAAATGCTAATGCAAACCATTCCGTTATTTATTTGTAGCAAGTGTTTTTTTTCACCCGTTTTGAGAGTTTGTTGCTTGAAACTCCAGTTATACTGAATACGTGGTTTAGATGCGTGCAGTTTGAGATCACCTGGCTGAAATAAACACGGGCGATGAAAGATTTCCCTCTGGTAGGAATATCTATCGCTTGGATAATCTACACGTGTAGCTTATCAGTGGTTATAGCTTGTCTTAAACAAGAAACACTTGTGGAACTCGAGGATAAGCGCCGTTATTGTAACTTTAGTTGACTTGAGAAGAATTATGTTAACAGTGCCAAATAGCCGATTAAGCTGTCATGTCAAGATTTGCTAGAGTCAGAAAATTCAGTTACCTAGGATAAATGTTTGTATTTGTTAAGGAATACCCGAATGACAATTTGCCTTTAGATGCGCCTAAATACTGCATTTTTATCATTTTTATCACTCGAATAATAGAATACCTAATTATACGGATTGATTTTAGTGTCATGTCTTATACTGCTTGATTTTATAGGATTACAAGTCAAAAGCAAGCCAAAAGGTTGCATCTGTTAACGTAAAGTAAGTATTTAAGTTCTATCTTTCATTACCGTCCATTCTCATCGAAGTTGTTTCTTTGCAAGAAAAAATTGTGTGAACAATTACACCCAATGTTTTTGCATCAAGCTATTGATTTTCTGGTTTCAAAAGATGGTTATTCAATTCACTCTATTGCTTGTGTTGAATTCTTTAATGAATGTTAGGGATTATGGTAATTGTGCTAATGAATGTCCATTTTAAACGATAGATTGTCCATTAACACTAATGTTTGTCAGATCGTGCTATTGACGTTACATTCCGTGCGCTTGAATGTCCAAAAGTGCTATAGATTGCACGGCGATACTATTGAATGTTCATGCATATATTAAATGCGCTATTCGTAGTTTTCTCCACTCTAATGAATTTTGGAATGGCGTTAATGAATGTACAGTGATTTTATTGAACCAAAGATCGGCACAAATGAATGACTATTTTTGGTTAATGACTAGCAAAAGGTGTAGTTGGGTCACCATCCGCTGTCACACCACATAACACGTTAAATATCTTGCTGTCGCAACACTTAGCACGTTAAACATCACGCTGTCGCACCACATAACACGTTAGACATCACACTGGCACATCATGTACCCAATTAGACATTGTGCTGTCACGCCACGTAACACGTTGGACATCACGCTAGCACAACACATAACACGTTGGATATCACGCTAGCACAACCCATAACACGTCGGACATCACACTAGCACAACACGTAGCACGTTGGACTTCTTGTTGCGCGTGTGCTAACTTATTACGGATTAGAAAATTCAATCATAACTTTTTCTATAAGTTATGACGGCTTAGCTGCACTTTGTTACACTTGAACTGCTTTTTTGTCAGCCAATCAGAACCAATTTGTTTTTATACAGCGAGAATGCATTGGTTGTCATTGATGGTCTTAGATTTTTGCACGACTATTCCAAAAAACATGGCGGCTGTACATTTTACCACAATGCATTGCAAACCTTACACAGCCAAAAGAAGCTCGGGGAAGGTGATAACTCGTAAAACTCTTCCTTGTACTATCAACACTGTAAATGTCGAATTTGCGTTTTTATGGGCAATTTTAAAGCAAAGCACATCGAAATATCTCTGGCGGGTTTAAAACAAAAATGTGTTTCTCTGGACTTTTCCAATAAAAATGCACCGACGGGGTTAAGTTTCGGAACAGAAACACTATAGTTGAGAGGTCCCAGTCTGAATTTGTGAGACCTGAGGATGAAAACACAGCCAGCAGACTTCTGTGTAATACCTCGTTCGGTTTTACTTTTAAATGCATAAACTCTTCACCTCATAGCTGTTTGTGATTACTGTCTACGTTCAGTATTTATAATTTCGTGGAATTCCCTTTGTCCATTAAAAACCGTAAGGTAAATACTTGGCTAAGGTAGAGCCCCGTTCCTTTGCAATACTTGATTTTGTAGGATGGTGATGTAATAGATTTGATTTGTTTATGCCGTATTTCGCATTTCGTCAACATGTTTAAATTTCCTTTAAGGTTGAGAGAAAAGGAAAAACTAATCAACCAACTAAAGGAAAAACATGAAAAAGAACTAAACAGCTTACGAGAGTTGATCAGAGACAAGCAGCGCCAGTTAGAGCTGGTTATGGGTCAGTCAAGGTACGTAAGGACTCTACTTTTATTCTGGATTGAAATGTCAAATGACACTTTTGGAGATAGTCTAAGCTCTGTGCACACGACAAGAAACAACTTAGACTGTTCCCTCGTTAGGCAGAGAGCCCAGATCGTTCCTCTCATGTGAACGTTTTAATGGTAATGGTAACTTTATTGACACTCCCCGAAAGGGGCTTTTCAGTGACAATTACAACAACTATTACTAATATTAATTAAAACTATAATAATGATAGTATTTATTAAAACGATCAAAATATAAACTTCCATATAAGTATACAAAAACAAAATATATAGTAAATACAAGCCAAGGAGACAAATACGAAGCAGTCCACAGCAGCGCGGGCGTTAAGGCAGAAAATCGCGCCGCTATGATCATAAGAACCGCTCCAGGTGTTGGCTCCTCAGCCTACGCTTAAAATCAGCAACTGACTGAATAAGCTTAAAAGAATCATCTCATTGGTTCCAGGGACTTAAAGCTCTATAGTAAAAAGTTTTTTCACTCGAAGTACATTTAAAAAGTGGAATGTGTAAAAGCTGTGAGCCACGTGTTCTCCTTCCGGATACTTTCTCCCTTTAAACAAACTGGACGGACAAACAGTTGGGAGCATGGCCAGTCATACACTTAAAAGATAATGTAGCATCGCGATGATAAAGCTGGCTTTTAACTGGTAGCCAATAAATGTGTATTTATATAATTTATCGATTTTCATTCAAATAACTGTTGTCCATGTTTCTCTATTATCAGGAGGGTTGACGAGAAGTTAGACCTTGTGTGGAAAGAAGCGGCTGTCGACAACAAGCGTATGAGAGATACTGTCAGGGGGAGAGGTGGGGCTATGTGCGACTCGGACTCTGATCTGAACCAGCATCTGTCATCAGATGAAGCGGACAAATGAATCCCCCAAACTCTCCATTTTCTTTATTTTAGTGCAACAAGTTATGCATTCAGTACTTTCTACTTTGTTTACTTTCGTGAATCTGTAGGATGAAGGATGGACAAGCAAAGTAACGTCAAGTTGGCGCATGTGCAGACGTAGAAATTTAAATGGTGCCTAATGCATCGTCACCCTCGCCACCAACCCACCCATGCTGCGGTTGCCCTTGCGAGAGGGTCTTGTTAACAAGTAGCACAATCCGATGTCATTCCTCACATTTTATTAACACAACACAATGCAAAAACAGAGACTATTTTATGAGACCATTTCCTAAACTTTTATCTAACCCCATTTTTTAACGTATTAAACTATTCTTAGGAAACTTGTTTTGACCTGGCAGTTTCAATGGACGGCTCAAAGTTTATTATTTAATATCAACAATGATTTAAAACCACAAAGCAACAACAAATGGTTTCTAGATTCTCGTCCCTCTAGTCTATTGCAATTAAATACCCCAATCTAACCAATGTAAAGTCGGTACGGTGTAGTTATTAACGGATCTCGAACTCGTCTATCATAGCACGCGAAATTACAAACCCATCTGATTACGAATATCGAGCTATTTGTACATAAACTTTCTTAATCTAACTGTAAATAGTGTATATAAAAAAAGTTTATTCATACAAGGAATTAGATATTTTTGCTGGGTACATGCTTGAGAAATACAGTAAAAAAAATGCAAACCAGTGAAGGTGATTTCTGTGTGCACTACCTGTGTGTCGAAGTGTTTGGTTATGTTGTTATACAGGAACTGAAGGCTGGAGGGCGAAACACTAAAGGCCCCGTTACAGAAGCAAGCGTAGACGCAAGAAAAGGAAATTTTCCTTTTTCTTTCTCACACCTTGCTAGGTCTTGCTTCACAAATTTCCAAGTGTGAACGTTCTTGCGCTGCGTTTGCGTCTGTAGTGTGAACGCGCCTTGACAAACAAATTTGCTGAAATCTAACTAAAGGACGTTCCACTACGCGACGCAACGTTGCGCAAGGTAGAAACAGATCTTACTCCTGCAACATCGCAATAAACGATTTCACTGTGTGGCTACCCTAAGGGTTTCAGTTACGCGCAATGTTGCATACAATGTTGCACCGTGTACTCGAAGAAGTGAAAAGCTCTTGAATCTCTCGTTCACATTGGTGAAGGGAAGAAAACTTTGGCAAACCATGACAGGAATTCTCACATTATCCCATGACCAGTCGTCAGTGGAACTGTTTTTTCTCAGAATAGTGATCGAACAAGCAGAAACCTTGGTGTACTTTCAACAAGTCCACGATTGCATTAGAACCTATTTCCACTAAAAAGGAGTCAGTAACAAAGGAACTGCTAGACTTGCTCTGCAGACATTGCCTCAGCAGTGAGCTTCGTTTTCGCTTCACACCTTATTGATTGATTTAGGCTGTTGTTTTCGAGTTAACAAGTTTTTTATAATGAAGTATCTAGGTCAGTGTTTCAAAAGAACCATAACCCCTTCATAATTGAATTTAACTTAATCCAGGTTAAAATGAACAAGCGTTTAAAAAACCAGCGAAAATACAAGTGCACTAATTGCAGTGACCATTGACTTTGGGTCGTTTTAAACTAATACATTTTTTTTTTAAAAAAAGGAAAATTGACAAAAAAAAAAAATTGTGGACCATTGCTTTAAACTTTGGGAGGAGTCTCCACCGTTACGTTATCATCCTTGAGCGCTCTGTATTCGTGTCTGCGGTAGTACTGCTTGATTAGAACTGCGAGTACAGCAACAAGGCACACTCCAGCCACCGCGATCATCACATAGAGTGGAGACGAACCAGAATCTTCAGTCTCGCTGCCGGTTGTTTCACTTGCAGCCTGGGAGATTGGGCAACAATAGTGTTAGTTCTACTTTATTTTGACGAAGGGTTGGGGGGTGTAAGAGAGGGGGTACGCCTAAACCTATGTGTGCAAAACTCTAACAACAAACAAATGGCACGGGTTACCTTTGCTACCGGCTTTTCGCATTCATGAATAATTGTGTAATAATTAATAAATGTCTTGCACACGCCATATAACCTAAAACAAAAAACGGTAAAGTGCCAAAAAGAAACAAAATTTTGCAAAACCTAAAAATATGCAGTTTAGGACTGTATGTGCCTAGTGAAATTGTAGATGGATACATGCCTTTAATAGAGTGGTTTTGCTAACTGTTAAACAGTATATCATAGCCAATGTCTAATAATTCATTCAACAAAAAAGATTTGATAGAACCAAGCAATGCCGAACCAAGTGCGATATTGTTCGATCTTCGTAACAATACATTGAAGGTACCCAGGTTCGTGTCTCACTGGAATGACCGCAACATTTTTTTTCTCCTTTTGTGGCAGTTCTGCCTTGTCTTTGTTTTGTTATTTACTCTCTTTTCATTCGATTGAATCAGATTTTGGTGTTTATAACGCGCATTGCTTTTGAGTTCTGAACGAACGAAAAGCCCGAGACAATTTTGTAATATTCCGTATATTAGCAGTATGCAATAGGCGTGAGAGAAGACAGGTGTGCGATCAATAGCGTGATGTTATGAGATTAGTTATTATCCCAAACGGCTGGATAATATGATTATACGGACTATTGAATATGCTTATCATCGTTGACAGATGGTATCAGCGCCTAAGATCATAGTCGGTTTGTTCTCTATAAGTCGTTGGCGTGCCGATTAATGCCGAGTTGATAGTTGATCTCGAATAATCTCCGAATCAACACGCACACACCCAACCAACCACCTGTACGATTACGTTGTACGTGTGCCTTGGGTCTTCGAGCAACTAGGCACAAAAAAGTGTTTTTACACCATTATTAGAGAGCCTTAGATTCGACTCCGTTTACGTGTTTTTCTCATTCGTCATACTGCGTTGCGAAGAACCGTGCAACCTTGTTCTACCAAAACCTCAAAGTATACACGCCGAGTTTTATAAAAATCTCGTTGTAAAAGAGACAACGACGACATGATTTTGGAAACACAACAATATGGCGTGGTTCTTCGCACGCGTAGTATGACGAATGGGAAAAAACTCGTACTCGTTATCAAGCTAAAGCTCCTATTAATACTAAGCCGAGTTTTTATCTTGAAAGTAAGTCATCTTTGTTCTTTACTTACAAAGTTTTAAAGAGTGAAACTAACTTATTAACATGTGTTTAATTCTCGTATCAAAAAGCACACTAAAGCCAATGGGAGAAAGAACGGGAGATAAAAAGCATGCAGACAACAAAAGCATCCACAATGCTTTACTACCAAATCTTGAAAACCTGTTTCAGTTTTCCATACCTTTTTTACCGTGTTTTCCCGAGCCGCAAACTCGGTAGTGAAGAGGGGATGTCCAAAAGCGCCCCAAATTTGTTTATCCCGGGCTAGGAGGGTGCTTGTATCGTTACAGCTGGCCGCTAATACTCCCTCCCGGCCCACGGCATAACGATCATATTCCCGTATAGACAGGTCGTACACCGGGATCTTCTCGTTACTGTTCGCCGCCATGAGCTGAAGGGCTGGACGATTATTTTGGAGTGCAACAGATTTTCCTAATCAAAGAAACAAACATACGTTTTCAAAATACGTTGCTAAAGAAGAAAGGGGAGGAGTAGGCTGGAAGATTCTATAAAAAAATGTGCACACGTCCTTTAAGAAATTACTAGACTGTTTTCAGCTGCGACCTGCGATTCTCCTTATAACACATTTCAAGAGGTGGTTATAGGGAACAATCACAAAAATTGGCGGATCTGTTACAACTCTAGATCTGTTATACAATGCGTCCAAAGACTGTTTACAAAAAAAAAGAAAGCCGGTGCATGAGTGCAGACCAAAAGCACCTTTTCTATGCAGGGGATCAAACAAAAGTGTTCGGCAGTGGCTCCAACACATACCGTATTCATTTGAATTAGCTCGAATTAGCGCCCACCCAAAAATGGAAAAAAAAACTAGTTAGCGCCCAGGGCGAGTAAATACGATATGTAGAGAGAAAGACAAACAGATTTAATTTCCAGACATTGGAGATAAGTTAAGGTCGGACTGCAATCTTTCACCCTGTACCACAGTAATTCCACCAACATTGAGAAAATAAACAAAAATCCCTAGCTATTCACCTGACACAGATTGCAAAGTATGACTTGTGGTGACGTTAGCTGCCGACACCCACGATTTTGTCCCTTCAACGTAAAACGGATGGTTGTGGGTAACCCAGATATTCTCGTCATTGGATCGGAAGACAACCAGATCTTTTGGAGAAACAAACTGCTTACGTACTTGGTCAACCGGGCGTAAGTAGGTTTTTCCTGGTAGGTCTCCTTCGTGCCTTGTCACAACTAGGTCTCCAACCTTCACATCTTCGATAGGTACCAGTCCCCTACGAGAAACATGGGCCATTTGTATCAGTTTAGAAACTTAGAGATACCCAAGGAGGGAAAAAGAGCACCAAAAATTTTGACTCTAATTTCCATAACACTTCGTTGGCAAAAGCAATTACGAGAAGGCGTTTGAATGCTGCGTTGGTGTTTATAATCTTAAAGAAACAGTTCAGTAAATGTTGAACAATTATCTCCCAAAGTGGAGGTGACTAATGCAGAGTATTTTCCTAGTGCGAAGCAGCGAAGTAAATATCTATCGCTAGGCACCGACACTTAGGGGGTAAGTTTCGAGGTAAAACAGTTTCATCCCATCTGTGAATACAAACACTCCAAATATCGTTGCCCTCTTTGTGTTTCAAAGAGTTGCTTTTATTTCGTGAAATTCTTCTTCCCAGACTGTCGCGAAAAGAGTCGCCGTTTCGACAGCTTTCGTAATTCTCAAAACAGTATCAGAACGATCGAAAATTGTTTTGGTATATATTAAATTATTAGTTAATCGCTGTGGAAAAATAGAAGACACCGGCGTTTTAGACCGAAATCTTTCGTTGGAGTATCCACTTTTCTCGGATAAAGATTACAGTTCAAAAGTTCTTCCGTTTTTCTTCCACGAATATATAAATTAAAGTACCTGCCAAACCATCACAGTATAAAGAAGAAAAGTGCTCCACAATTTGAATGCTCAAAACAGTTCTGAGTCACTGACGAGAATCGAGTCCGCAACTTTCTGATTACCGGTCAGATGCTCTACCCACTGAGCTACAGAGACTCACATGGGAAGCCGAGTCACTGTCGGGAATCGAACCCACAACCCTCTGATTACCGGTCAGTTGCTCTACCCACTGAGCTACAGAGGCTCGCAAATGGTTGCGAACCTCCATATGGAATGATTCAGAACTAAGATGTGCTCTACTTTTTAACCATGGAGTCAGTTCATCTCGTTGAACACTGGATCCTCTTACCTGGAAGTGTGCACTAGAGTATCACCGCGGAAGCACGATTTTACAAGGCAACAATTATGGTGCCAGCTTGGGCGACAGTGGTAGTGTCCAGACGAACAGTCGCACGTTTCTGGCGGACAGCAGTCTGGGCATTTAATGACGTCACACTGAGACCCTGTGTAGGGATTCTGACACTCGCATTTGAAAGGGTCGTTTGGACAAGTTCCATGTACACAGGGCGTGATACATTTCCAAATTTTGGTACAGGGACCTTGTCCGGGGTTGAACTCAGCTGGACCGACCTTTATAGGAAAGTGAATGAAACAATATTATCAACCATAAAATTCCAAAACAACGAGAGTTAAAGTGCATATGAAGTGAAAAATTGTATTACTTCAGTGGATAGACCTTGCTAAATGAGGAAAAACGGTGAAAAAAAATTTGCTTAAATCTTTCCTGGTTCTTGCGATATTTACGTTTAAAATTTTCATCTTATGACGTCTTGAGTGGTTCCGACAAATTTGCAATTTTTTCAAAATCTGCTGTCAATCCAATACACTTGGGTGTATTTTAGCTACAGTTGGGTTATTGATGTATCCGAGGCAGATGGATCATCAGTCCAAGTCTGGCTCAAACCCACCCAAATTTTACAGATTGGCAACAGATTTTAGAAAAATGCAAATTTGTCGGAACCACTCGTGACTTCATCAGATGCCATTTTTAAAAGTTGATATCTCGAGAACCAGGAATGATTTTGGCAAAATTTTTTCACCATTATTCCTCATTTAGCAAGGGCTATCCACTGAAGTAATAAAAATGTTCACTTCATATGCACTTTAAGCTAGTACGTGAATGCGAATTATGAGTTTCCAAGAGACACAGATACGGACAACTGCATACACAGTATTCGAAGCAGAGCGTTAACCCTTTCAGCCCCAAACACAACAAATGTTTTGTTGGTAAATTTTCCCAACCAGGGCTCATACTTTCCATATAACCAGCTTCGGACAATTTTGCCTTTTATCTTCAATGGTTCACCTTGCTTGATCAATTCCTTTTTTCTCATTACAGATAGACTTATTTTGTATGTGTCATGTAAGTAGAAGTTAGATGTTGATAAACTGGCCTAGGCTGCCAGGGTTAAGTCAAGAATCATTGACAGACGGACTCGTAAATTTATAAGCAACAAGGAATGTGAAAAGCTTGTTCACGCATTCGTCACATCACATCTTGACTGCTTGAACACGTACAGCATTTTGTATGGACATTCTGACTCTGAGCTCGTGAAGCTACAGCGGTTACAAAACACTAAAGCTAGGCTGGTTGCAAGGGTGAAAAAGAACGATCACATTCCTCCTGTGTTACAGAAATTCCACTGGCTGCCAATTAAATCCCGAATCAATTACAATATACTCCTTCCAACGCATTAATGGCTCTAAACGGTTTATGATTAGCACCCTCTTACTTGTCCGAACTCTTACTTGTGCGAAAACCTACCGCCCCTAACTAACTCTCAACTGGGAAAACTAACCAGTGAACTATGGTGACAGAGCTTCTCCGTTTGTGCACCAAAACTCTGGTTGAATCTTTTAACTTACGTCTTTATTATACAAATAAAATTGGGAAAAAATCTTCCAACTCACATTACTAGGCCAAATCCTTACGATGTTTTAAATCTCAACTTAAAACTCGCTTATTTAATAATAGTTAGGTTGATCACTTTTACATTTTACATATCTAGCTCTATTTCCTTTTCTAAATCATTTAATTTTTAATTCTTTGCTTAGATTTTTAAATACTCATCGATTACACTTGAATACTAAAGTACAATGAAAATAGTTTTTCAGTGTAAGAGCATTGAAACTATGTAACATGCTGCGAAACCGTGTCAATATTTTTTATTGTTATTATTATCATTATTATTATTATTGTATTATTATTATTATTATTCATAATTATTGACAAGTTTCTTTTACTTGCTTATTACATAACTTACATTGTTTAACCATCCGTAATCGCATGTACAAGATTTCTTGCCACCAATAAGTTGGCAGTAACCATGGAAACAACCATCACACTTTTGTACCGAACATTGCGGCCCGGTGTAACCAGGCTTGCATTTACACGTGTCAGGGCCGTCAAAACACGTGCCCCCCACGGCGGAGCAGTTGTTACATGGACCGATGTATTTGCTACAATCAGGTGCTTCCCAGTTAAACTCGCATTCACAACGATCAGGTGAGTGTGTGCAGCGGCCATGAACGCAAGGAACGCTACAATTAGCGATGTGTTCACAGTGGAGTCCTTTATTGAAATATAATTTGATAACATTAGAAAGATTTCGCTTAAAGAATCAATTTGGGGATACTTTGGGAAATAAACGACTACAGCCCAGTGTAATCTTAACTGTTAAAAAAATGAAAGATAGGTGAAGAGAGTAAAAGAGAAGAGAAGAGAGGAGAGGAGAGGAGAATGTAAGAGAAAAGAAGAGTAGAGAGGAAAGAGAAGAGAGGAGAGAAGATCTAGAGGAGACGAGAAGAGAGTAGAGGAGAATGTAAGATCTAGAGAAGAGAAGGGACGAGAAGAGAAGAGAGGAGAGGAGAATGTAAGATCTAGAGAAGAGAAGAGGAGAGGAGAGGAGGGGAGAAGAGAGGAGAATGTAAGAGAAGAAAAGAGAAGAGAGGAGAAGAAAAGAGAAGAGAGAAGAGAAGAGGAGAGGAGAGGAGAGGAGAATGTAAGAGAAGAAAAGAGAAGAAAGGAGAGGAGAGGAGAAGAGAAGAGAAGAGAGGAGAGGAGAATGTAAGAGAGGAGAGGAGAATGTAAGAGAAGAAAAGAGAAGAGAGGAGAGGAGAATGTAAGATCTAGAGAAGAGAAGAGACGAGAAGAGAAGAGAGGAGAGGAGAATGTAGGAGAAGAAAAGAGAAGAGAGGAGAAGAAAAGAGAAGAGAGGAGAGGAGAATGTAAGATCTAGAGAAGAGAAGAGAGGAGAGGAGGGGAGAAGAGAGGAGAGGAGGGGAGAATGTAAGAGAAGAAAAGAGAGGAGAGGAGAAGAGAGGAGAAGAGAATGTAAGAGAAGAAAATAGGAGAAGAGAACGTAGGAGAAGAAAAGAGAAGATAGGAGAATGTAATAGAAGAAAAGAGAAGAGAGGAAAGGAGAGGAGAGGAGAATGCAAGAGAAGAGAAGGGAAGATAAGGAAATGAAAGAGAAGAGAAGAAAAGTGAAGAGAGGAGAAGTGGAAAAAAAAGAAGAAGATAAGACAAGATAAAACAAAAGAAGTGAAGATGATCGGGAAAGAAAGAAGAGGTTAGACAGTCTACGGCATTCATTTAGTAAAGTTAAGTTACTGCAGCATATACTCTCGCGCCTAAGTAGGCTAACTCACCTGTGTAATGTGGAGGGCACTTACAGTGCCGTGAGTCGATACAATATCCTCCATTGAGACATTCCCAACCTTGAGCACAGAACGATCTGCAAGAAGCAAAGAATAGTTTGACAAAAAAACTGCTGTTGTTTACCATTTAGGTCATTAAAGCTTCATCTTTATATTATCACCTTTGCAACAATTCAGTTATAGTTGTACATGTAGAGATAACATGATAAATGAGAAAAAAAATTTTGGCGCAACGTGCAATTCTGGTTTATAACAGCGCAGATGGACATTTTTATGATAACCTGCGCTTCAAATACTATTATCAGCATTCTGATTGTGATTTTGACTATGACTGTACGTGGCTATGACTGTGGCTATGACTGTGACTATGACTATGACTATGACTATGACTATAACTATGACTATGACTATGACTATGACTGTGACTGTGGCTGTGACTATGACTATGACTATGACTATGACTATGATTATTACTATGACTATGACTATGACTATGACTGTGGCTAGGACTATGACTATGACTATGACTGTACGTGGCTATGACTGTGGCTATGACTGTGACTATGACTATGACTATGACTGTGGCTATGACTATGACTATGACTATGACTGTGGCTATGACTGTGACTATGACTATGACTATGACTATGACTGTGACTGTGACTGTGGCTGTGACTATGACTATGACTATGACTATGACTATGACTATGACTATGACTATGACTATGACTATGACTATGACTATG
>JAOBAT010081263.1:0-19406 GCA_026413305.1 Hydrozoanthus tunicans | reverse complement strand
AAACGTTAGTTTTAAACACCATTTAACTTTTATACCATTTTTTGATATTTTAACCTATTTGGCGTTTTTATGTATCCAACTTCGAATGAGATATAAGAAGAAAGATAAAGAAGTTAAGAAAATCCTCTGAGCTAACAAACGTGAAAGGTTTAATAACCTGATGCATGATGCCCTGAAAGCGGTAGACATGGAAAATATGAAGACTTCGTATGAAATAATGAATAAACCTGCAACGTCAAGCCCCACAATCCCACCGCCATCAGCGATAAAGAAAGGAATACCATCACCTTTAGCATCTTGAAATTGTCAGTTTAACATCAAAACAATGGAATCCACCAGAGCTTCACAAATCAAGTAATGACTGATTCCAGTTACAGTTCCAGTAACAAAACAGCATACTGCATCATCAGCTCAAGGTCTTAATTCCAAGCACTCACTACCGGAGAATTCCGAACTTAGTGATTTTCACCAAAGTTTCAATTTCATTCTCTTGACAATGTTTGCTGATCGCTTTCATGCAACGGTTACCCTGACAGCACTAACATTCAATTTTTCGATTACATTTTTCAGCTTAAAACACTCATAAATCACCTGAACAACCGAAAAGTGGAGAACATATGTGATTAAGTCCGATGATAAGGATTAAACTGCTTGTTAAGACAGGATTCTTTCTTAGTTTGCAGAAAACTAGCGTGAATGAATTTTCTTGACGATGTTTCATGTCCACGCTCTAGCGAGTTCTGGTCACATACACCCTTAAAAGTAAGTTGGGAGCTTTTCAAAAAAAATAAAAACTAAACTACCGCATCTCCTTGCTTCGTAGGATAAAACCCTACCTTACTCAAGAGGTTCTCCAAATCAATTACAACACATATATCCATAGCCAGTTTGAGTTCTGTTCTAGTGCCAGGGGTTCACTGTTCGCAAAAACTTCTCTTCTGCCTTGTTCGTGCATAGAAACGCGCAGCCCGAATAATGCTTCAAGCTGACTTGTCTACTCCCTCTGTCGTGTTATTTTCTAAACTGCATTGGATCCCCGTGTGCAACCTTGTTAAGTCCAGAAAACTGCAACTTCTCTTTAATATTCTTGTGAACACAGAGGCTCCTCTATGTCTTTGAATACATTTTCTTTTCTTTTAAATAGCGCGAAGGTGACTAGAAGTGCAACATCTGGCAATTTGGTGGTACCTCAGCCTAAAACCAACTCTGGCAAAGCCATGTTCTGCTACACTGCAGTTGTTCTATTTAATGCTCTACTCTCCGAAATAAAAAGCTTCTAGTAAGAACTTCTCTAACCTCGCCCTCCACTCTAGCTTCTGCTTTTAAATCTCAACTGAAAAAACTTTTTATGACCTAAACTTTGTTAAGCATCTTGAGATATATGTTGCTTTACGTGCCGTTTTCGACTCTAATGTGACTGCTATTTTGTTTGATTATTATAAGAATTGATAAGGAATATAGGATGTCAGTTATTTATTTTGTAACTAAATTGAATGCACTTGACTAGGTGTATAAGTTAAAAGTAATTTAAATTATAACTTATATCTTTTGTAAATTCTTATTAATTTGAATTGTGTAAATTTTAGTGTTAGAGGGCTAGTGTTAGAAAACTCCGAGAGGGTTAACATGTTTTTACCCTCTCAAAATAAAGGATATTGTCTTGTATTTGTCATATGATTTATTAATATTAAAACTAAAGCAAAACTATAACGGGTTCCGCTGAAATTGTTGTGCGATTTCAAAGTGGATGTCAGTAATAAAGTGGTAATTGAACTTGTGTCGTGCAGATTTTGTCTGAAATCATACTTGTGACTTTGGCTGGCAAATTTGATTTTGAAATCACGCATATTATTTCAGACCAAATTGCTCTCCACTCAGTTCAATAACCACTATATATTTGGCTTTCTTAAAATTGTCAAGTATTTTTGCTAGAAATAAGTTTTCGTGAGCTATTATTTATGCATGCACGGTTCGTGTTAGTCACCATGTCACCGCGGTTGCAATATCATGGAATCGAGGCGTTCTATATGTGCTGGCCAGCCAGCTAGCCAGACGAAAATCGATGTCATCAAGATTGAGCCCATGAGCAACAGTAACAACGTGAGATAGTAAACGAAATGTCGTCTATCATGATTTTATTTTAGCTAACTAGTTGCAAAGTTAACAGCTTGTATAATGAGCCATTTCCAACAGTTTATTCAGACTGTAACTGTGAATATGCGATTCCACTAGAGATTGTCTAATATCTAAAGCTGGCTTGAATAAAGATTCAGACTGAGTTCCTGGACAATGTTACACTGGTGGTAAATCGTTGGGCGGGGTCGGTGGCATTGGAGGGGTTGGTGGCATTGGCCCATCAGTGTTTGGTGGAGGAGTTGGGGGAGGTGGGCTGTTTGGTGGTGGAGTCGGCGGTGGTGGACTATTGGGTGGAGGCGTCGGTTGTGGTCCTCCTGAAACATGAGTAGAACGTTGTTGTTAGATTATCAATCACGTGATCGTTGAAACTGGTACTTGTCTCATTCTATGATAAACACTCTGTGCCTCAAACTAAACTATAAAACTAATCTGGTGCTTATCCTACGGAGATAATTGTGTAAAGGAGGGGACCAACAACAACAACAACTTTATTATAGGTTAGACGTAGCGCTGGATATCAGAAGTAGCTTTCGCTAAACGAGTCTGATAACCATTTTGAAAAAATTAATTGTCAAATAAAAGTTGTAAGATATTAATAGAAACTAGAAGCATTTCCGAAATAGAATCGATTACCGCACTAAAGAAAAAGCTTGTTTTCGATAATTTATATTAATACCGGAACTCTTTTGGTTGTTTATCAATCTGGTTTGTCAAATTGATTTGTTTTGTGCCGGTTGAATAGTTCGTTTGTGTCGACATTATATTCCGTCTCTAGGCTTTTGAGTAGTAAAGTTGGCTTATTTTTTTTAAAAAAAACAAGCATTTTCACGAGTTTTCTTCGAAATAGTTAGGTTTAACCAGTCCAAAGGCAAAGATCGTATAAAAGTGTTTATTTGTGAGGGAAGTGTAGCAAGTTTTTCACGCCTTTTCTACATTGAGCATAGCAGAAAGATTAGGTTAAGATTCTCTGTCAGTATTATTTTAAATCTGGGCAGAACAAAAAGACGAATTGTTGTATTTTTACGTCATGTGTTGAACCCTACAAATAACTCTGTAGAGAAAATTGGAATTGTGTTGAAAAAATAAGGATTAAAAATGGCTGTGAAGATTTGATGCTTATAGAGAGATTCTCTTATAGATGTCTGAAATACAAGTGATGGAAAAGAGTGAAACAAGAATATAGTTTCTAAAAACATAAATCTGTATACTTAAAAATTTGTTGCACAGCATTACAGTACTAGTCCTACTAATTGTGCCATACCTGAGCAGAGCTTGCAGGCCTTTCTACACGTTCTTGCCATATAATCTTTATATTTAGGGTTACTGCATTCACCTCTGTTCGCCCACTCGTCACAACGCGAGTTATAGTTCTCACATCGCGCTGTTATGAAATAGCAATAAAAAGAGTCAGAAAGATTTATAATAACATTGACACAATTATTGTTAAAAAGAACTAATGTGCGATCAGCATTGTTTTGTTCATAAGTTATTCTCTGTTCATATTCTATTCTGTTTCATTCAATTCTATTGCATTTTATCCTATTCCATGCATGTCTATATTATACAATAGTATACAACACTAAACTATACTGTATTATACTGCATTTTACTTCATTATACCCAGTATATACCATGCTTTATGTACAACTTATTATACCATATTATACTTAACTATTATAAACTATACTATACAATGGTATACTATACTATATAGTGTAGCATATAACATGCTTATTCAATGTTCTCTTATGCTAAACGTTCGTTATTGCTACCGCGGGGGCACTCGCAAGCGGAATATCTAGCTTTTGCCAATCTATCGCAAACTGTTTTTCTTCACTATATGAGCATGTAATACAAGGCTGTTTTCCAGAAAGGTACAATGAAGAAATAGAAAATTCTGAAAATCTAGTACTTATTTAATATCTAAAGTTCAACGCATTAAAACTACCAGAAACCAACCGTTTCCACAGACTCCACAGCTCTTTCTGCAGTTGCGCAGCATATAATTGGGGTTTATGGAGCATTCGCCTCGGTTTGCCCATTCATCACATCTCCGATGGTTGTTCTGACAGTCTAGACATAAAAAAGTTTTGATGTAGATTTGTGTGAAATAAAAAAACTAGAGCACAACCTTCCAACATTGAACTATATTAATGTCCGTTACCTGTTGGTGGTGACTGGGTAGGTGGTGGTGCAGTGCCTGGAAACAGAGAACAGAAAGTAGCGTCATACACACAGCTTGCTGGTTCTAGGCAGAAGTCCATGTAAAAACAAGAGAACCTCCCATTGATCATCAGCATTCACATTTAGGCCTACTGTGGGTCCTTAAGTTGCCTTAAGTTGCCTTAGATTGCCTTAAATCGCCTTAAATCGCCTTAAGTCGCCGTCATTTTCCACCCCATTTTTACTTAAATCGCCTTAAGCCGCCTTAAACCGTACTTTTTTACCCCATTTTTCCTTCAATCGCCTTAACTCGCCTTAAATTGCCTTAAGTCGCCTTAAGTTGCAATAAGTGGCTCTAAATAGCGGCGACTAAGGACCCGGATTAGGCCCACAATTCCCACACCAGAATGTTTACATTTTCATACTGAAAACACATCGACCAGTATACAACATAGTTTGTAGGTAAAAAGCAGTGAAACTCTATTTTAAAGCAGTGTATCTTTTGATTTTTGCATATAAAAACCAAGCGAATCTTAAAACTCCATGATAAAAGCGAAAAAAAACTTTTGATTTTCAATGTTCCTCACGTAGATTTTTTCAACATTTAAAGTGAGTAATGTTTCAACTTGAAAGGAATGAATGGGTGAACTGGAAAGAAATACATCAGCTTAATTATCAAGATAGTGTCCGTATTTCAAGATAAGTTAACCAGATCTGTAACATTAGAAATACAGCTGTCAATCAAACATTGACACTCAACCCGCGTTTTATGATAATGTATATGGTTGCACGAAAGATCGGAATAAAAAACAAGACGTAGATTCTCAGAGCACACTCGTTCTTACTGTGTTGAGCACATATTGATACAAAATCAGCAGCTTAACAATATCGCAATTAGCACCTTCTGCATATTGCCGTTGACCTTCTAAAGTTCTTACTCTGATCGTTAGTTCTATGCTTCGCTAATCCAGGTTTTTTCTCGTCTTTCCTCGATTTAGGGCAAGTGCAAAACATATTAGATTCAAAACGTATTGCACGCAATCTTTTCTTCTCTATCCATAATTATTGAAGTGTACAAGACTTGGCCTCAACATTGATTTTAATTTTTAGCCATGAAATCATTTTCGATAAACTACATATTTTTATGCTATGTAAATTTCCCTAGTAATGCCAGTGTTGTTGATTTCTAAGCCAATTAATAAACTTTCTCAAGATCTAGAAGGTATCGACTGAGTTGCATCAAACTATATCTATCTACTATATATCTACTGTAAACAGAAATCTTTTGTTTAACACTACATATAGACGTTTTCTGGCTGATATTTAATTCTTTGTTAGTTAACATGACTATGAATCAATCCTTTTTGAGTTTGTTCTTTTTTTCCAAATGTCATTAAGTTGTAATGTTCTCCTTCTTCCTCTTTTAAGTCATACTTAATTTCACAGACCTTATTACCTTGCGGCGATCTTAAACTCCTTTTGACCGCTAAGTTTAACTCAAGATTGAGGTTAGTAGAGCTAATTTGAGTGGAGGCAAAACAATATTAAGATTAACATCGTTTATAAATTAGCCTTGTTGGAATGACAAACCTAGTTGAAAAAACGGGTTTGTTACTAAAGGACGAACCAGTTAATAGTTTCGTGTGGGGGGTTGGGGGAGTGGAAGAATGATTTCTCTACAAAGGTTTTTCAATCAAGCTCCACTTGAAACTTGCTGGTCTTCTGTTAAAATTAAGATGAAAAGTTAAAATAATTTTGTCTTGCGTATTACCAACTTACCTCCCCCTCCGCCCCCTCCGGAGCATTTGTACAGCAGGTTCATCTGTCGTATATCTATTTTGCTGAGGTATCTACGGTTTCCGATCTTGGCCTGAATAAGTGCAGCAAAAACAGCATTCTATTGATTCTGAGAATCTTTGAGTCTACATTTGTTTACATTTTAAGTCAGATTTGATACAAATTAATTACGAACATCTTCAATAAATCGGTTATCAGGTAAGGTTTTTTTGGAATTTTGTCGTCCACTTATGGTACAATGCATGGCACCATAGTAGATCTATAACACATTTATTTTCTTTCGTTTTTTCCAGTTGACAGTCTTGATTTCTTAACCAATCAGTTGATATCTATTCAATTGCCCGGTAAAGCTTCTACCGCAGTTAACTTATGATACCAACGGTTCTAATTCGTATTAACAAGGACTTTTGAAAAGTGTTTAAAATGAAAGCTGACGCTATTAAAATTCTATGTTTCAAAATCATACGGACTTTATTATCAAGAAACTAAAACTAAAATTATCAAACTTATTAAATAAGATTGCTTGATAATTTGATAATTTTGTTTAATAAGTTTGATGATTATCAAACTTATTGAACAAGACTGTTTGAAAATTTAGATTTTAGCTTCTTGATATATAATGAGGTCTGGATGACTTCGGGACGTAGAATTTTTATAGTGTTAGTTTTCATTTAAAGTTCTAATTCTATTGTCTTCAAAAAGCATGAAAGATTGTTGCAATTGAGTGTTGTTTTTGGATAAAAACTTTCCACTTTTCATTGTAGATTCGTGTCATCTTAGTCCTTCAACTCGTATAGTGCCTCTGATTTAAATCAAATTCATTTCCTCTCCATCTTGCAAGACCGATTTGGGATTTCACTTAAAGCTACAAGACATGACAATCCAACTTACTCCTGATTTCAAAGGTCTGATTGTCACACGTCCTCCACCGAATGCAGTCCTGCCATAATGCATAATCGATTTATAATCGTAAGGAGTACCCAGCGAATCAATGGTAGATGTACGATACTTGTTGAAGTTAAAGCGCTTACCTAAATATAAATTATATAAATCAAGTCCATGGACATGAATGCTCAAATCTGTGCTTAATTTACTGAATGAAAGGATCAGTTTTACCCCTAGCGGCTGGAAAGATATATTTTTATTGCCATTGACAGCCTCTTTAGAGCGGTCCATGTAAACTTTGCTGGTACTCGTTTTATCGACCCTGAATGGATGGATAGATGACAGCGGGAGAGAGGGACATCCAAATATCATTAAACCCTCAACCAGGGAGGGGCTCGAACCGGGAAACTCAGGGTTTGGAGATCTTACCACTGCGCCAACTCCTCCGCTGGAAGTCTGGAGCTATTCCTGTGAAAACTCCAGTTCTCTCGAAAAAACAATTTTAACTGATTTTTCGGCCTGCTACTCATCCTAGATTACTTTTACAGACTCGAAGTAGCTCCATTCTCTGACTATACTGTGTTTCTTTTAACTTTTAGATGCAACTGGTAAGGAATAACCTAATGGACACTGTTGCCACTTGTGGAAAAGGTGTTCAGTGACTCTAAGTACAAATTAACTGACAAATAAATGAACGGTGGACTAAATATCAATACACATGTGCGTAGTTGAAACTTAGAACAGTTTGCAAGCTACCTAAAACTTTTTGTTGCGTTTCAAACGTCCTAAAACTCTTCCAAAACAAGTGTACACTTACTCTGCGGGATGTTTCTCCATATGATTTCGACAAAGTTGTCACGGTCTGGTCGAGATTGCTCGTGATAGAACCCGAGGGCGTGGCCTATAGGAGTTTATTAAACGAGCTCTCAGTCCTGTTGTAGGAGCAAGGCGAAAAAAATTGGGAACTACGCTAAGATTTGTTTAACAATTCTTAGTTTCCTTTCTGTTCAAAGGAAAAAACGTGATTAAACATTGATTTTCTAAAGCCCGGTTTCCATATAGTCGCAGCAGTGACAGGAGTCGCGAACAAAGTTGTTCTACGACTCTTGCGACTGCTGCGACTATATGGAAACCGAATGCGTCCGCGACTGCTGCAACTGTTGAGACTGCTGCGACTCGAGTTGCAGGAATCGTCCGTGTTCTATCTCTGCGACTGCTGCAACATGAGTTTCGCGACTGCTGCGACTGCTGCGACTGCTGCAACACGAACTTTTAGTGGAAACCTGGGACGAAAGTTTGGTCGCGACTCCTGCAACAAAATGTGTCCCAGAAACCATTGCACTAGTTTGTTTGTTTACCAGGGGTTGGACCATTCACTCACGACAGTTGCGACAGCTGCAATTTTATGGCAATCGGTGAGTCGCAGGAGTTGCCAACAGTCGCGGCACACGCAAAAACGTTCTCTTCACGATGTCGCGATTCCTGCAACTATATGGAAACCGGGCTTTAAGGAAAGTGGAAAAAAAGACAACCAATCAAAACTATTTTATTTGTTTTGTTTTATCGAATGCTTCATTTACCAACTGGTATGGACTAAATTGTTTTTGTAAGTTTTTCGCGACCACAATTTGAGTACAGTCTCCATTAAACGTCGATGTCGATAGAAACTGGTAAGGTACTTCAAGGATGTGTGTGGCCGTATCCTTTTTTTACAGACTTGGCATTTATGAATAAAAAATTATTGCAATAACATCTCAAAAAGATTAAAACATCTTATATGTTAGTAATCGTTTATCTTAACATAACTAAAATTAGCGTTAACTAAAATTAGGGGGGCTAAGGAAATGCTTTGCTGATTGCATTGGTTTTTGAAAGAAGTACATTTTTATTAATAGTAGGCAATTGACCGTAGCAAGAAAGATGGCGACTTGATTCTAAGTTTAAATCCTAAGGCAACAGCGTTTAAAATTACCCATAAAGACGCAGAGAAATCTGTAAACCTAAAACTTCACATACACTATGTTTTTGTTACAAGAAAGAGTTTCAACATTTCTTTCCTGAGCTTCTTTTAGCGTTGATAGTTTCGCAATGCATTGTGGTAAAATGTACAGCCGCCATACCTTTTTCGGACTGTTCAATTAATTTATAATATATACACCAAATGAAATAGTACATAACAAGAGCAAAGGAAAGAGCTGTGGACTTATTGGTTAGTTCACCGATTTCGTGGGCTGCAATTCCTGAACTCCAACATCCTCCGGCCAGTGAGATCTGTTGTCTTCCACCCCTCATACCAACATAGGAAGAACATCTGAGAAAAATATCAATACAAGTTAGCAGACTGACATTGAATGGGGTCATTGTTGTGGTAGAAGCACTATTTTAAAAAATTATTACCAACACAATTCTTTATATGTAAACTGTGTGGCAGTATACTTTAATATGATGTAAATCTTCTTTCTTTTAATTTTGTTTGGTAACTATATAACAGGCGTTCGACACAGAAATCGAAAGAATTATACACTTTTAATGACAAACTCGCGAAGAGGTGGTTTCTTGCCTCAATGTAGGCAATTGATTCAAACAAGAAAAAAGCCTGTATCCAAGAGATGCCTAATTATCGAGCATTTCAAAGCTACCACAGGAATTAATTCTTCGAGCCCTGTTTATGAGTAATCCCTTTTACATTTAATTTAGCTTTCGACTCAAAATGCTTTCTATGCAAAGCCAACTTAAGCAATGAGTGTGGCCAGGCGATTAGTGTGTTTGGCTTGTAATCCTAAGTTTGAGCTCCAGTCAGCTTATAGATGTGTAGCAGCTTTTACTTTTGGTTAACCTGCGATGGATTAATGTTCATACTAGGGAAACTCAAAGTCTCTCTTCTTGAACCGGGGATACGATATACTACGGGCGGACGGGCCACTCAGGCTCAAGGAAGGATTTTTTTAGCTAATTTATATCAAAAACGCTATTTAAACGTTTATCCACAAAATAGATTTGTCATTGAAAGAAGAGAGCTTTCGTGAACGACGTCTTGTACTGTCAAGAATATTGGATCAAAGTCTTGCCTTACCCGCCTCCCTTGTAAAAGTTTGCATACGCTCTCTGATTGGTGCGTCGCACAAATCTGATACACGTGTTGTCTGTCCACTGTTTCATGCCAGCTCTAATGGCGTTCATAGCTCGAGAGCTACCAGCTGAAACAATAGATAAAAACATAGCTTTAAGCTACAAGGGTAAGAAAAGTAATGAAATTCAAACTCTCGGCTTCATCAGAAAAGGTATACCCAGTGGAGATAAACCTTTGTGGAAACTGTGAAAAAAAAACTAATGCTTTAAAATAGACAACACATTTCGGTTCGAAAGACAAACTTTATTTTTCTTTTTTCCCGAGATATTTACAGGCGTAGATAAAATAAAATGCTCCTGGAATAACAAACCCCTAAGTAAATGGAAGAAAAAAACCCGCAAAAATCGTAATGAAGAAGTTCAAGTAATATACTTTTTCCCTGAGGAAAGTAAAGTGCTTGAATTATTCATACATGCGGACAAAACTTACAAAGCGATCTGTCGATCGTGTAGTACATCACTCCACCGGTCCACAGGCCCCTTCTTATCGAGGCGCGGCCCAAACCCGCCTTACTGACGTCACCACCAGTCATAGCTGCCAGTCTCTGGGCTGGTGTAAGGATCATATCTCCCTCGAACAGATTTGGATCATCGACGCCAATGTTTTCTGTTTGTATTTGCGTAAAACAAGCGTTGAAAAGGTTGAAGTCACTAATTTACAATGGCTTACGTATGGATTTTTTTGTTTAGTTTTAGTTTCTTCAAACAATTTCTCAATATGCCAAAAGCCATTTTCAAATAAATCCAAATATGGCCAAACACAACAATAGTGTTCCTAGCTCCTAATGTTTTTTGCATTGGCAAAAGCTCAAAACTTTTTGTAAAGTAATTTTTTCTACTTGAACTAAAAAACAACAGAAACAAACACTTTTAATTGTTACACGGAATATATGTTTTTCTCCAAAATAAATCCTGAGTAGTTAACTGTTATGTGTCAAGGGCGTCGCATAAAAGCCATATTGACTATCATGCTTCGACATGCACAGTGAGAAATCTTTTCAACTAGGTTGTTATGAAACTCACATAAACTCATACAGTCAATCATAATTAGCACAAAGACAAGAAAAATCGTAAATTAAAGAGTAAGTTAAGCATGAAAAACGTAACTTATTTTTAACATGTTTTTCTAAAGAAATAAAACCCTATTTGATTTTATTGTTAGTCAAAGATGACATCGTCCTACTGACCTTCGATTGAGGCCCAGGCCCCCACAGTGGCGAGCAGGAGTAAAAACAACTGCATCATGTTTTCTGGTTCTTTGATGTACCTCTGCTGGATCAAACTCTCATATATATATAGCAAGGTGGATCAAGATCACCACCTGATAGCTGTTCAAACACCTTTATGCCGCTATACAAACGGTTCTTTGACCGAACATACTTAGCTTTATCGTTGTTTAGAGAACGAATACTAAAAATGTGTTTTTGGAAAAAACTCTAAACCAAAACCCGAAAAAGTGAAGACTTTCTTGTTTAACAAAAAGCTCTGATCAGAATGTGTTTTTAGCCGTCCTTGCATTTGAACAACGAGTTAAACAAAAGTGTATTAAATTGTTAATCTTATTTAGAATATAGTTTTGAAAAGTTTGACCTATCTGCAAGCACATTATTTTTAGCAAGGATATCCAAGTTTTTCTTGGTTAAAATCTTTCTTGATTGACTTTTCTATCATTCTAGTTATTTCGACTTGGTTCGCACCAACTTACTCAACTGGAAAGCTGAGTTAACACTTTTTCTTAAAACATATGATCTTTTGATCTATTGCCAATCACTAACTGACAACCTTTGCAAATAACACACAAAAGGTTTAAAAGAATGTCTATGTAGTGCCTATTTTTTATAAAGAGACCTTTTTTGTGCTAGATCATCATGCGTTTTTCCCTTCTTTTCACTCACCCTTCTTGTTCTATTCGTTCTTTTCTGTCGTCCTGTTAACGTTTCGGCATTTCAGCCCTCTTCAGACCATGTGCTAGATCGAGTTCGATTTTTTATTATATAATGAATAAAGACAAGGAAATGTCTAAAGTCACTTTTGGTCAGCAAACAAGACATATTTTGTTAGTTTAAGTTAGCTTTCCCTTTACTTAGGTAAAACTAAATAAGATGACCTCTTTTTATAAAAAGCCATTCTCGTTCTTTCGAAGTGAGTTTTTAAAAAAAGTTAATATTTTTTGCATAATTATGTAGGAGAGCTGCAAAATGCTTAAATCACACAGTAGACTAACTTTTGAAGGAAATCTACTCTATTTTATTTTGATAGGTTTAGTAAGTTGAACTCTTATCTTCAACAGCTGTACAAATACCAATATTATAACTAGCTGCCTAAAAGTTCAAAACCAGAATTAAGTTCACTAGCTAAAAGGCCAAAAACTGGGTTATCTGCTTCTCTTTAACTTATTCTTGACACTCCTCTTTATTACGATGAACAAGTAGGATTCAAAAACGTCTGGAACATTTGTTTTTTTTTAGATTTAATGGCTTAGCAAATTTGTTGTTGCCAGGTTGACAGATAAAGTTTTCCCTCATTTGATTGATAAAGTATACTCTTGAAGAAGTAGATGTAAGCAATACAGCTCATGGAAAGTCACAAATGGGATTGTTTGGTAGAAAGCTAGGTTCCTCTTTTGTGGTTTGTCGATAAAACAAAAATGTTGTAAGTTTACCGAAGTGGACAAACTTTAAAACATTTAAAAACAAACTAGATATCGTGTACAAATACTAGTTTGTCGTGTTTTCAGAGATTCAGTAAGTTTGATGAAAAAAGAAATGCCTACAAGAATTAAGATATTACCTTTCATCTTTACCATATTATTCTTTACGCTCAGCTACTTTTCATGCCTCAACAGATATAAAGGAAAATTCTACCAAAATTATTTTGTTTCTCAGAATCTGATCTTTTTGTTGTTGGATTCATGAAAGGAGAAGTCATGGGCAAACAAAATAACTGGAGTTTAATTTGAGAGCACACAAAAAGATAAAAGTGGCATTGCTTAGACTTCCTGCATGTCATTACCAGGAAAAGTGTTAGTTTTTTTAAATCTAGAATTCCAACAAGTTTTGCAACCCAATTATAAGACTCAGAGTGCCTACAACTGCACGTCCTAATACAAGAAAACGCGATGACGAAGTCACTTAATAGCCTTGATGGCCCAATGTGGATGATATTTCTGACCGATGGGATGTCAGCCCCCATTCCCATGGCCATGGTACAAAAAACAACTCTGCACTTACTCTCCACACTTCTTAACTGTTGCAAAATTGTTTCTTTCATTTTCTTAGTTTGTGGGGAATGGAATCGCCCAAACAATCTGTTTTCAGGGTTTTGTGTCTCCACTGGATTGTACTGTTTATCTTTTAAAACAGTTTCAAATAATCTGTAGGCCTTTCCACACCATGGGAGGGGAGGTAAATTAGATGCATTGGGAAGTGAATACCCTCATAAAGAAGGCCTTTGGCCGCGACAGGAGTTAAAATCATAGTGAAGGACTCATTGTTATCATAACCTCGAGACATCTTCTCATAAAAGATATTGGGTCTGTTGAGACTTCCAACCACTTCCTTCGGATCTTTCAGGCACAACACTGACTTTATCTCCTGCCTATCGAACTTAGTTGCAGTAGCAGTTAAAGCTACAACTGGTGAACTTGGAAAGAGGGCGGTTAAAGCCCCAGCCTTCCTTAGTCTGGCCTGAAGTCACTTCCCCTGGTCAAAAAAAGATGAAATATGAATCAATATATACTATTGTATTGATAATACAGTATGTACTTAATATTTTTTTAAAAATACTGATATTGAGCTCAACAATACATTTGTTTAAAAAAAGGGAACCCCCCGGCCCTTCTTTGACAATAAAAATTGTATTTCTTTGTGTTTCTTTCTTTCTTTCTTTATATACCGTATGGAAAGTTTGAAGACAACTGAACATGTATTGCTATCTCTTGAATACATCTGAAGAACAATAAGAGAGACGAAATTCGAAAACTGAACAGAAAAATAGAGGCATTGTATGTAGTATTAGTTTTAAAGTATTTTTATTTTGCTCGATATACTTATAGAATATGGAACCATCAAAAACGCGCGGCCATAATTTACATGTTCCGAAAGAAGGGTTTTGCAAATGCTTCATAAAAAAATCTAACTATAACAGTACATTTTTACTTAAGATATCCAACAGACTGTTATTCAAGCTCCATTTTTCTACCGGTATTATTGTTTGGAATATTTCCCAAAATACGGTTGACATCACTGTGAAAACAAAATCTCCTCAACAAAAAGAAGATAAAACAGGCTCACTGAAAACAGCTAACGTGTGTCGTTGTCCGATTTCAGTTTTCTATGTAGTTTGGATAGCTTTTGAAATTGTTTTCTTTATGCTCCTTCATAATATTTAGATAACTTTTTTAGTGAAGAAATGTTTTAGTCTGTGGTGGTGACAACAGAAAACACAAAACAAAGTTCTCACTTTGTGGACAAAGTGGACACAACTGCATATATGAGAACATGAAAAATGATTTTAAAGAAAACAAATAACACAGCCTTACTTCACAACTTACAACATTTCGAAAGTCACATGAGAAGTTAAAAAGAGTCCACTCAAAGTAAATTTACAAGGTAGCTAGATAATTATATCTGATCAGTTGCAGAACGGAAAAGAAAATTATAAATTGTGCCAAATAACAAAAGTTTTGGGACTTTGCCCCAACTGACCGGTGTCTTGTATGTAAAAGTAAATTATATAATTCTGTTCTCCAAAATGTCAAACGTCCCCCGAAACGGCATTACAACAGAGGAAAGTACACCAGCAAGTTGTCTATCCACCAAACGGAGAAATGAGAGAACTGTTCTTTCAAACAATCACGACATTGTGCAACAGATTGCTCTTCTATCATGGCGGCAAAGACAACAGAGAAAAAAATCATTAAGTGCCTTGATTTTAATTATTAGGTCAGTCATAAAGCCACACACTTTCCGCCGTCTCTTGGAAATGATTGGGTTCAGTTACAGACAGCCAAGTTCTTGTGCAAAAGCCGAAAAAAAGCGATCAGAAGTCAGTTCATAATTTGCCGAATGTTTGATGCCTGTGACTCGAAATATTCAGGGCCCGGTTCCTCAAAACCCCGATTAACTTAACCCAGGGTTAACTCTTAACAAAATATATTGGTTGACATGGTAATTAACCCTGGTTTAGCACTAATCGGGTTTTGAGGAACCGGGCCCAGATGGATAAAAAGAAACCTCTGCACAACGACTGCACTTAAATTGTGTTTACTTACCTTGATCAACACCTGGGCAATCACATCCACTAAAACCAGAATCTCAACTGGAAGCTTAAAAAATAAGCTCACAAATTTTCAGCTGTCTGCACATTTGAGTTTCACTCATTTCTTACCTGCCGCAAAGAGGACCGTACCACCTGAAATTGAAGATTTGACAGGTCAAGTGACAGTTGACCAATCATGTCGCACAATGTTTTAAAATCGTTTCGCTCTGGATTCGGAAATCGACAATTAATACTTTCGAAAAAACGTTGACCATTTTTGCTCCCCAGCGCTAGTACTTTCTCTCGACGGGGGGGAAGAGGAAAGGGCCCTGGGAACGAGGTTGTGCGAAAAGCCGACGGAAGTAAATTTCCATTTTCGTGCGCACGTGCAGTGCATCATGCCGACGTGTTGGTTGCTCGTATACACGTTAATTAGTTCCCAGGACGTTCGCGGTCCGGTTAGCGCGTTCAAGCGAGGTGTTTTTATGAAATTCAACAGAGTGGCAATTACCCTGCACCAGATAGTAATTAGGGGTGGGGCATTTGATAGCTTTTGACACCAGTAAATGTCAAATCCCCATGCTGGCCCCAGGGGGGAAAAAGGGGGGAGGGTTAGGGGAGGGAGGAATGGAAGGGTGGTGGTTTCAATTAACTGGTGCATAAATTGAATCTGCTCTGGAACAGAACATATTATCAATCCCCTGGAACATAAACTCTGTTGTTTTCAATATTAACAGTTTCTGAGTGCTTGCTAAGAAAGAGTTGAATTTGCAATTCCCGCATGAACCAATTTCAAAAATATCAAGACAAAGTCAGTTTGATTTTTCGGTTTACCGCTGTACAAAAGACCGAGGACAAACGGGGTTATTAAGATGCCTATTACATGACTTCAGTTTTAAGTCAATAAAAGCGACCAAACGATTATCTCTGCACCCTTTCGTTAACGAGAAATTGGTCCAATAACTTCTCGATCCTGTATGGGAAATTATTGGACCGATTCTCGACCAATCAGCCAGCATGATTTGGTTATTGGTCTTTTGCAGGACAGGATTGGATCTTGAAAGACACTGAGTTAAAACCCAGATAATCAGTACCAAAACTCATTGGTTTCTGTGTCATGTGGTATTATGTTATTGAATTTTCAGTGAAATTCCTCGAAATGTTTTGAAAAATTCGTAGAATTTTTGGGTCAATATGAGGGGAGACCCAGCGCGAAATGAAAAAACTATTTTTCGGCAAGTAAGAAACTTAGCGGAAAAAAGACTCGTGTTCTCAAATCACTTTATTATTTTGGATGTACTTAGTTTCTTACAACTTTCTTAGTAGTTTTTGATTGTGTTATCTATCCAGTCCTTCACATATCGCACTTTCGCGTAAACTCCCGGTTTGCCGGGCTTTGCACAGCCATGGCCCCAGCTAGTTGCGCCTTCGATGTAGAACCTCCCAAAATGCTCGCACACCATTGGTCCACCTGAATCTCCTTGACACGTGTCTATTCCTCCTTGGTCCAGTCCTGCGCATACCATGGACTCGTGGATACTGCTACCATAAGACCGCCGACAATCTGAATGGGACTTGATAGGAACCGATGCTTGCATGAGGACATTAGTGCTAGATCCTCCTGACGAAAGGCGGCCCCACCCTGAAAGGAAAATACACCGAGATGGTTACTTGCTAATTCAGTTCAGTAGCAGAAAGCAGTTCACACTTGAAAGGCCGTCTGTTGTTAAAAAGATCTAGTTAGTCAACTTTATATTTAGAATGAAAATTCCCATCCATCCATTTAAAATAATACAGTTAAAATTATTTGATTTTGTTGTTACCTCAACATTACCGTCTCATTGACGATTTGTTCGCTAATCACCCAGAGTTTTGTTTGACATATTTTATCGTTTATATCAATCTACTAGTACGAAATAGTGTGAGGTAATAATTTCTTTACAAGATATTTGTTGCCGTTGACACGGAATGAGAGTTTCATGAAGTTTTTAAAAGTATTGAGATTAAAATGTACGTGTTGCTTTGTGGTTTTTTCTAGCAAAGTCTTTACTCGAGACTGATGTTTTATGTATTTTTATTCCCCTTGCCTGTCTTTCAAAACTTAGAATAACCAAAGGCATATCAGAAACAATACATTCACTGAAACCACAGAGTTTTGTTACCTGTGATCCAACATTTCTTGCCAGGTACAAATCCAGAGACGCTATCAGATGGCAAGCAGGCAAGTCCAACAGCCTTGTTGAGTTTAGCTGGGCTAGCAAGCTTCAACAGGGCAATATCATATGCATAACGTCTGGGCTTGTTGTAGCTCTGGTGCATGATAATCCTTTGTACATTGATGTTTTGCTCGGTACCGACGCTACCTCGCTTGTAGTGAGCCCCCAACCTAAACACAACAAACATTAACAGTTATAACAAATAATAGACTCATTAATATATATATAAAGAGAAACAGAAGAAGAAGAAGAAGGAGAAGAGGAAGAAGAAAAAGAAGAAGAAGAAGTAGAAGAAGAAGAAGAAAAAGAAGAAGAAGAAGTAGAAGAAGAAGTAGAAGAAAAAGAAGAAGAAGAAGTAGAAGAAGAAGGAGAAGAAGAAGGAGAAGAAGAAGGAGGAGAAGAAGAAAAAGAAGAAGGAGTAGAAGAAGATCTAGAAAAAGAAGATGATGAAGAAGAAGGAAAACTAGAAGAAGAAAAAGAAGTTGATGAAGAAGTAGAAGTAGAAGAAGAAGAATCGATGTTTCAATTTTTGTATTAAAACTGCTAAAGCATTTTGCCTTTTTCTGTGGGAATTCGATCCTGTTAATATAAAAACCATAAAAGACTTTAACAAACAAATTTTACTGCCGTTCCTTATATAACAAGGTCTATCCACTGAAGAAATAGAAAATTGCACCTCATAGGCACTTTGAGGAACAATAAAGAAAATGATTTCTTCAACAGGATACAGAATTTTATTTGCAGCAAACGACCAACCTGATTTTTACGCCTGAAGGTTTTGTACCACTGACGCAATGGGAGGCGCTTAGAACCCACATTGGGTGAATTAGAGTTCCGCCACAGAATTGGCCACCACGGCTGGTTGTCAACATAGCTTGCCACGGCCAGGCGTTCTTTGGAGCCTCCGTTCCACCCACAATACGAACATTGGGCTTTACTCCACAGGAACCTTAAGACAACAGTTAATGTCAATTGAGTCGTGTTACTGATGATCCTTCAGCAGCAGCTCTAGTTCAAGATATTAGTACCAGTCCTAGCCTCAACAGTATAATCAGACAAGTTGTAATAACACAATATGTATGTATTAATAATAGTAGTTTTGCAATCAATCTATTTTACATTCAATCTACATCTGGACTTCTACTAAAGCAGTTTTAGAAAACTTGTTTTACTTAGCAAAACCTTAAATCGAGTTCTTTGTGTAATCAATATCTTTTGAGTTCTTTGTTCGTTATTTCTCATTGTTCATGATAATTAATTGTTTGTACACGTGGGTAGAGACGTTACGACGGAGTTCGTTTGAATTAACCTTTTGTTATCAGTTAAGTATTTAAACGAATGATTGTAAAGGAGACTGAAAGAGAGAGAGAGAGAGAGAGAGAGAGAGAGAGAGAGAGAGAGTAGAAGAGTAGAGAAAGGAGAGGAACTACTGCCGTAACAAGAAACTACGACTGTCGCACACTTTCTTAAAGAGAAAAGAAAGAAAGGCTATAGTCACTTGTGTTCCGTGTGGCGCACCAAGCGAGTCCGCTCTACCAAGCTATATTCCCACAAAGAAACCAAACTACAACCAGAAACAATGTGACAGTTTTATTATTATTAGATTGATTCCAGATTACGGCCGAAATGACTGTCAATAGTGACCTTAAGCGCAAGATGTCCGTGTTGCCACGGAGACCAAGCGGAAGTTAGATATCAGTAGTTGACGTGGTCGGTGGATTTGGTTAATTGTTAATGAAACGAAATAGTAATAGTAATAGTAATCGCAATTAATAGTAACAGTAATAGTAGTAGTAATAGTAATAGTAATAGTAATAGTAA